>CANSGD010001097.1:0-224311 GCA_947645195.1 Patellifolia procumbens
CATGAAAATAGAAGAAACGTGGTATTCAATAGGCAAGATTTAATTGATCCCGACATAAGTGATGATAATGTAGATACGGTAGATGTCATTTTAGGATATTGCATGGTGTGTGCCACCGCATAAATCACATAAAAATTGCAATAATTTTGTAGCATCCAGTTGTTTTGCTGCCATACACTAGGTTTGCTAACATATCAAACTTAGCAACAATCTGGTCTATGTTTCCTGAACTTACTTGTTGTTGGATCATACTCGTGATGGGAAGGACATCCTCGAATCACATACTACAATTTTTCTAGGCTTCATATCTATCCTTGTTTTCTTGTTCAAAATGGAAAATCTATCTTTCAAGGAAGCATTTGCGAAAGGCCGCATATGTGAAAGCATATCTCAATAAATCAGTCCAAGTGTTCATATGGATCGGACATCCATTCATCTTCCCGCTGTATACTTCCACCTTCACCGTGATTGAAGTTGCAAATGAATTGCAAAGTTGACGGTGGTGGCGGGAAGAAAAATAGGACCTGGGGAATCATAGCTTCCAGGTGTCACAAAATCTGGAAACAACCTTTGTGGCAAAGGTATTGGTATATCTTTATCATCGATCGTGCTAATACATAATGTGTCGATGTCACTGCCCATGTACTAGAATCCATGAATGCTGATCGAGAGTTCGCTTAAGCTCAAGAACCAAAGGTGATATAAGGTTTCTTTTGTAATCTAGTGTGCATAAAAAACAGACCTAAGAGACACTTTATCACAAACAAGGATGAAGAAGTGGAAGAAAAAGGAAAAGAAAAATGAAGACAATTTAAATATAACTAGAATTATTGGACTATACAAGTTCTAAGTCGTATCTTCCTTGGCAACGAGCGCCAAATGTTAAATTTACCTGCACAACATTTTTTAATGCTTAAACTTTGTGTTGTATTCGTTATTTTGTGATGACAAATAAAGTAGTTTTTAAATTAGTTTTAATTAGTTCTTAATTAGTTTTATTTACGTAGTTATTTGCAAAGTATTATTAATTATTTATTTTATTAGACCTAAAATAAACTTATGGAGCATTGGTTTAATAATGACCAAAATTAAGTTATTTAGGAAAAATAGGGTATTTGGTTATATTACTTTGTGTGGAGTTAATTATCTAATATTATGGAATATTGGATTCCATAATATTAGTTGAGTTTGTTAATGGATTACAGGAAATAAAGAAGTTGAAGAACTGGCTCTTTTTACGAGGCTACATTGGTGGGTTGTTAGCAGCAAGGTCCTAGATTCTAGGGAGCACAATCACGTTTAACAAACTGCATATCCAATACAGTCAAATCCAAACTGCCGAAGACCAAGTCAAGAGCTGTTGAGAAGATCATGAAAGACTCGTTCAACTGTGCAACAAACGGTTATGGATCGTGTCCTGAGCATGATCCATAACAGCTATGAAAGTGGAAGAGAATGCCTAAAAACATGCGTCCACTACATGGAAGTTGAAGAAGACTGTTGAAGATATATCACAGCTATATAATCTGAGAAGAACTCAATTTTAGTTCTTAAGACATTCAACATTAACTGTGTAATTCTTTTAGAAAGTTATTTCGGTTTTATTCTCTTCAACAATTCATTATTGTATTCCGTTAATCTGAGTTGGGGTGAGTGAAATTTTGTGAGAAAATTTCTACATTCAAAGAGAAAGAGAAGAAAGAGGAAGAGAAGACTTCGATTGAAGTCAAGAGAGAAAGTCACGTGTTCGGGGGGAACAAGGTGACTGGGAACCAGTTCCTAGAGGAACAGAGTGAGTTACTGTTTATAATAGAGTGTAATTTACTTTATAAGTAAAAGGGCAAGATTTATTCCTAGAGAATATAGGAATAAGATCTTGTTTAAAAGCATTTCTGGTGTTCTTAGTTTTAACTTCTCTTTAATTCTTTCTAAGTTTATTAATTACGCAAAAATAGCCCCTAATAGTCTTTCCTGCAATTCACCCCCCTCTTGTAGTAAACTTGTAAGTTCTATAGGACAACCAATTGGTATCAGAGCTTGTTCCTCCTGAAACAGCTAACACTGAGGAGGCTGATCCTAGAGAACATGAATACAACTGGAGAAAAGCTGGATGGGGGATACTCTACTCAACGTCCTCCAATGTTTAATGGTAAACACTATCCCTTTTGGAAGAATAGGATGGAAATACTCCCTCTGTCCCATATTACTTGATCACTTCCCATATTCGTCCGTCCCATATTACCTGATACATTTCTAAAAATAGCATGATCATACACTAAAAATATATATTTTTATTATGGGATGGGTCTACATTTGTCCTATTGCATTCTCTCTAGCTTTTTATTTTACTTTTCCTGTACAATCATGGCCCACATCTGGCCAACATTTTACTTCATAGACTTAAATAATAACAATAACTAACTACTCACAATAAAATAAACAAGTCAAATAACACTCCTGAAACTCTGTGTCGGTCAAACTGTATCAAGTAATATGGGACGGAGGGAGTATTCATTAAAGCAGAAAACTGCTACCAAGTTTGGAGAGTTATTGAGATAGGTGACTTTGAAGTCTCTGAAAAGAATGAAGAAGGCGAGCTAGTTACAAAGCCACTCTCAAAGTATGACAAGAAGACTTCGAGAAAATGGAGATGAGCAACATGGCCAAGAAAATTCTGCGTTGTGGTCTTGGTCCTCATGAACACAACAGAGTCATGGGATGCAAGAGTGCAAAGCAGATGTGGGAACTCCTTGAGTCACACATGAAGGAATAAGCGAGGTCAAGAGATCAAAGATAGACATGCTCATGCATAGATATGAGTTATTTCAAATGAAGCCTAAAGAGCCAGTTCATGATATGCTGACAAGATTCTCAAATATCATAAATGAACTTGACTCTCTAGGAAAATCTATTTCTCTAGAGGAACAAGTACGCAAAGTTTTGAGAAGTCTTCCACAAGATGAGAAGTGGATGGCCAAGGTGAGCAGCTCTACAAGAAACCAAGGATTTCACCAAGTTTAACATTGAACAACTTGCTGGATCCTTGATGACACATGAGTTGCACTTAGGAACTCATGAACCTGACTCCAGCAGATCAAAGTCCTTGGCTCTCAAGGCGAAGAACAAGATGATTCACAAACTGATGAAGAGGAAGCTGCCTTGATAGTTAAAAAATTCAAAAAGTTCTTCAATAAGAACTATAAAGGGAAGAGCACAAGGAAAACCTCAAAGCTGAGCTGCCATAAATGCGAAAGTCCAGATCACTTCATAAAGAAATGTCCTTTGTGGGAAAATGAGAAAGGCAAAGGCAGATTCAAGGGCAAAGAACAGCAAAAACCTTTCTCTAAAACTGAAATGAGAAAGGCTATGGTAGCATCCTGGGGAGAATCAGATTCTTATGAGGAACAGGAACAGCCTGAGGATGAAATTACTCAGCTGTGTCTAATGGCAAAATCAGATAGTGAAGAGGACTTGTCTAACAAACAGGTAAACTTTAATGTTGTTGAAGAAGAATTATCAAAATCAAATAAGAACCAACTCGCTGAATTACTTTTAGAAACACTTGATAACTACAAGGCAATCTGCATAAGAGAGGAGAATATGGAGAAGGCCTTGAAAGTTACCAAGGAACACACAAATTGGTTTAAAAAATTAAATTCAGATATTAAGGCGCTTCTTTGATATTTTTGATAAATACCGTGGTTTTTAAGAAGCTTATGAAAAGCTGAAAAATGATAACTACTTCTTGACTATTGCTTTGGCAGAATTGAAACTAGTTGTTCCTGAAGGAATCAGTTCCTCTGACAGTACTAGTAACGATTTTGAAAATTTAAAAATTGAGCATGAATCAGTGGTAAATGAAAATATGGTACTGAAGAGGAAATTGGAATCTTCAAGAGTCAAGCTTCCTGATCCAGTCAGTTGGATGCAAAAATATAAAAATGAAGGAAGGAATGGACTAGGTTTCAATTATAAGAAGAGGAAAAAACATAAAAAATATGTTGACCTGCCAAGCAACAGAATCTGTTCCTACTGTGGGAATAGTGGACACTTAGTGTCTGACTGTTCCACCAAAGAGGAACAGATTGAAATGAACACTCGCTTAGTAAAGGAAGAGTGAAAAACTAAGAGGAAGTCACATTCAACAGAGAAACTCAAGTCTAACTGGGTTCTTACCACTGACTAATTACTGTAGGTGCAGACTAAAGTGAGGGGGAACAACCTGTGGTACCTCGATAGCGGTTGTTCCAAGCACGTGACAAGAGATAAAACCAAATTTCTCTCGCTTTCAGTCTACGAAGGAGGAACTGTGACCTTTGGAGACAACCTGACAGGTGACATAGTAGGTATAGGTAAAGTTGGGAAATCTCAGTCACATTCCATTAATAATGTAGTTTTGATGATGACAAATAAAGTAGTTTTTAAATTAGTTTTAATTAGTTCTTAATTAGTTTTATTTACGTAGTTATTTACAAGTATTATTAATTATTTATTTTATTAGACCTAAAATAAACTTATGGAGAAGTGGTTTAATAACGACCAAAATTAAGTTATTTAGGAAAAATAGGGTTTTTGGTTATATTACTTTGTGTGGAGTTAGTTGTCTAATATTATGGAATATTGGATTCCATAATTTAGTTGAGTTTGTTAATGGATTACGGGAAATAAAGAAGTTGAAGAACTGGCGCTTTTTACGAGGCTACATTGGTGGGTTGTTAGCAGCAAGGTCCTAGATTCTAGGGAGCACAATCACGTTTAACAAACTGCATATCCAATACAGTCAAATCCAAACTGCCGAAGACCAAGTCAAGAGCTGTTGAGAAGATCATGGAAGACTCGTTCAACTGTGCAACAAACGGTTATGGATCGTGTCCTGAGCATGATCCATAACAGCTATGAAAGTGGAAGAGAATGCCTAAAAACTTGTCCACTACATGGAAGTTGAAGAAGACCGTTGAAGATATATCACAGCTATATAATCTGAGAAGAACTCAATTTTAGTTCTTAAGACTTTCAACATTAACTGTGTAATTCTTTTAGAAAGTTATTTCGGTTTTATTCTCTTCAACAATTCATTATTGTACTCCGTTAATCTGAGTTGGGGTGAGTGAAATTTTGTGAGAAAATTTCTACATTCAAGAGAGAAAGAGAAGAAAGAGAAAGAGAAGACTTGGAGTGAAGTCAAGAGAGAAATCACGTGTTCAGGGGGAAAAAGGTGACTGGGAACCAGTTCCTAGAGGAACAGAGTGAGTTGCTGTTTATAATAGAGTGTAATTTACTATTATAAATAAAAGGCAAGATTTATTCCTAGAGACTATAGGAGTAAGATCTTGTTTAAAAGCGTTTTTGGTGTTCTTAGCTTTAACTTCTCTTTAATTCTTTCTAAGTTTATTAATTCCGCAAAAATAGCCCCTAATAGTCTTTACTACAATTCACCCCCCCTTGTAGTAAACTTGTAAGTTCTATAGGACCACACTTTTTAACCATCTTCAGAAAGAAAAGGGGGTGCCCTTTTTCGAAGGGAATTTTGAGAACTCAGTCAAATGAGTTCAAATAAAAAATTTCGAGGGGCCATGTGTTTCGAGGCAATCTTAAACGGGATTTGTTTACCTTTGGAGTAAAATATCTTAGAAAGCGACACCATCGAGTATTATTTATAGGCGTTGATTTTTGAGAACCTTGATAATTGGGTACTAATAAGTCAAGTTTTGAGGCATGTGTTTCGAAGCAATCTTAAATGATGCTTTAAACCTTCGAAGTTACTTTTTGAAAGATTTTGAGAACTTGATCAAAATGACTACTGATAAGACAATATTTAGGGAACGTATTGTCTGGTCATAATGACTACCGATAAGTGGATTTTTACAACACGTCGTTCGAAGCGAACATAAATGGTTACCTTTAAAAGACTTTTATAAGAAAAAAACCGATACCACATGTGCACGTATTTTGAGAACCTGTCAATATGAAAGTTGAAGATATTCTAAGATTAATAAAAGTTCGGATTATTTTGGAAAGATGATCAATAGTTTGGATTATTCATGTTAACTTTTCCTATTATAAAAGCGTCAAATGCAAGCGATACGTGCGAGAGCGGCTAAAGATTTAATTCGTAAAATAGTCAATTGCATGCCAAAATGTAAAGCCTTTAGGATGTTTTTTAGTGTCCACCCCTCTTCCCTTATACTCCCTCCGTTCCCATTTGATGTTCCGATTTGGAATATGGGCGAAAACCAATGCAAAGTAAGGTGGATGAGAATCTTTTTTATTTTATATTATATAAAGTGTATTGCTACTTTTTGTTTTTGAAAAAGTAAGAGTGAGAAAAGAAAAGTGGGTGATTGAGATATAAAAGATTCTAAAGTGGGCCCATGTGTAAAACAAAAAGTAAAAAAATGTAGTAAATATTTGGTTGTTAAAGGGTAAGATAGGAAAATAAAAGTTCTTAAAATGGAAAAGATTCAAAGTGGGAGGAATTTTCAAAAACATCCCAAAAAGGAAAATGGGAACATCAAATGGGAACGGACGGAGTATAACAGAGATCAATCATCATTAATTAGTTTAGTTAATTCGTTTTATTCAGTAGATTTATATCTTTTAATATAATTTAGGTCATTAATGTCACTTCTGTAGTTCTGTTTGTTAAATAATATCATATGGTTACTTGAGTAAAATCAAAGCTTTTATATACACCAAGTAGAAAATAAAAATTTGGAGGTCACCAAGTAAATTTTCCTAATCTATACCCTATTATTTACCATTTATAACCTTTAGTAATATTGGGTGTGTGATAGGTTCTAGTCGTATCACCCAATCAAAGATAAACCTACAGGCCTCTAACTAAGATAGTCAGTGGAAGCAGGGTCGAATCCACAGGGAGACAGAGTTTCTAAATTAATATTCAACTAATTCAGCTACTTCAGACGAAATCAGGGAAGATAAACCTACAGGCGAAATCAAGGTCGAATCCACAGGGAGACAGAGTTTCTAAATTAATATTCAACTAATTCAGCTACTTCAGACGAAATCAGGGAAGAATTAATTAAACTAATGAGTAAGCTAAGGAAGACGGAATAAATCGGGGATTTAACTATGGACTAAAAGTCTAGGGTATTAGGTCGGTCTACCATGCTTATACCAATCAAATAGGGTCAACTACTACCAAAACCTAAGTCAAGAGTCGGGGGATTAGAGCATGAGTTGAGCTATGGTTAAGATCAACGCTCATAGTTCAACATACGCCGCATAGTCACTAACGTAATCAGAACTACTGATGTGTCCTAAGCCTCTAGTCGTAAGACGGATCTGTGCAAACAACTATTAACCACAAGCAATCAATGAAATTGTACACTGACATTAATTACTCAATAAGAACAAACCACATCACAATCACCCTAATCAAGCCCTCGAAATTGATAGAAATCTAAATCACAATCATGGTATAAACATGGCTTTCCTATCTAACACCCTAGAAAGGGAACTACTCACTCATAATCGAATTAACAACAACGAAACTAATATAAAACCCTAACAATTGCATCATGAATAATTAAATAACTAAGCTAAGCAATTAAAATAATAAAAGAGATTAGGGTAGGAAAGAGTACCAATTGACGAAAAAGCAGGAACTTTTATTGAAATCGAAATAGGTTTGATCACCTTTAGTCTAATCTAGAGTGTTTGAATTAAACTAAGAACAAAGAGAAATAACTCTAGTCTAAAGCAGTAAAAGATGAATAAAAGATGTCTCTAAATAATGAGGAAAAAGGTATTTATATTCCCCCCTCAAGTTAACTAAAAACGGAAACAAAAAGCGAAATCCGCGTAAAAGGGTGCCAGACCCGATCGGGCCCGAGGACAGTACCCGTCGGGCCGAGTGCAAAACATCACCCACTTGGCTCCTGGGCCTTCGTAGCAGCAGCGCAGCAGCATTTGATTTTTACTGCCCCCCCGATCGGGCCGTGGGCAGCCACCCGATCGGGCCCAGGACAGTACCCGATCGGGCCGAGTGCAAAACATCACCCACTTGGCTCCTGGGCCTTCGTAGCAGCAGCGCAGCAGCATTTGATTTTTACTGCCCACCCGATCGGGCCGTGGGCAGCCACCCGATCGGGCCAGGCAACAAACGAGCCTCGCACACTCTCTTAAACAGCAGCAACAAATTAGGATGTAGCAGCGCCCAGCCCGATCGGGTCGGGCACACTATGCCCGATCGGGTCTGGTGCATTGATGCTCCCCGATCTGGTCGGGCGCGCCTTGCCCGTCGGGTTCTCGACTTTCATACCCGATCATAAATCCTTCGCCCTATCAGGCCATTTCTGCCCGATCAGTGTACCGAAACCTCCTTTTTGACTCTTTGGCTCTCTAATCTTCACGTTTAGGGGTCTTGGGACCTCTAAACTACCCATAAAACTCGTGAGCCTTCCTACGTGCCCCATAACATCTCGTGAAGCCGTGGTTGCTTCCAAATGGCTCGGGAATAAGGAGAAAACTCCCTAAAACTTGCAATTCAACACTAAAACACGAAACCACAACTATATACGATAGTTAGCACAAAATAGCTCCCAAGAGCTCCAATGACGCACAAATTAGCTTGTAAATAAGGGAGAAAAGTCTATATAAATACGCGATATCAGTGTGTTTGACAACTGACTCCTGGCTGATGGCTTTTTTGTTGCAATATTATTTTAGAGGTTTTTTTTATCGATTATGTAATTATTGGTTCGTTTATAAAGTGTTTGGTAAAACGGCTGATAATGGTTGTTAGTAAAAAATGAAAGTTAAAATTAATAGCTAACATAAAAACCTGGTAAAAACATGTTTTGGCTTTAAGCTATTGGTTGAAAAGCTAGTTTTTCATCCACTCCTAAGCCGTTCACCAAACACTCTCTTTGGCTGTTTGTCCCCATACAAAAATCAAGCCAATCGCCAATGAAAAACCACCCAAAGACATTTGTCAAAGACCTCCAATATCTATGGTTCCATTATCAGACTTTGAATTTTGTTACTTGTAGAAATTCTTTTTCTTACAGTATATTGCATGTCAAAACGTAGTTAAGTTATAGATTTCAATCAAATAGTTAGGAATTTCGATTGGCAAATCATAAAGTGACCGCACCCCAACAGAAAGAAGATAATAAAACACCTTTTTGAATAAAATAATTGACTTTTTGAATAAGGTGACTGGGTTAAGTCAGTCTAATTTCTATTATCTATTATATAAGGGAAAAGGTGGGGGTGGACCAAAAATAAAATAAAAGAAAAAGAGAATATTTTAAACGCTTTATTGATTAGATAACTAATCACTTTGGTAATTAATTCTTTAAACGTGGCGCGCATCACATGCATATAAACTAATTTTAATATTAAATTAGGCTGCCTTTTTTTAATAATATTTGAATTTCGATTAGCAAATCATACAAAATCATGAATTTAATAGTACTCGGATAATAGGTGAGAATGAAACCATAAAATAAGGAAGAAAATAAGAAATGATATGGTAGACGATTGAAAGGAGATATACTTCCTCTGTAACAGAATGATTGCAACAAGTCATTTTCCACGTATTTTAAGGAAGTTATTTAATAGTGTAAACGAACAAGTTAGTCAAAATAATTTCAATTTACTCGTTTATATTATTTATCTCTTCCTTATAATGCGTACAAAATGGCATATTACAGTCATTCTGTTGGGGGTTTAAGGCTTTGTTCTTTTGGACTAGATTAATTGAAAATCATTTCAGTTCAGTTCGGCTCCGTTAACGCCAGTTCACTACAAAACATTCTAGTTCATTTCAATTCAGTTCAACTCCTTTATTTTTGTCTCACAATTACAATTCTGAACATTTCAGTTCAATTTAGTTAAAATATTTCAATTCAAAACAACATAGTAGTTGAGTAACTGGTAACTGGTAAGTATAAAGAAATTAAAGAAGAGGAAGGTGGTTGAATTGTGGTCCGTGACATTGATAGGGTTGTCCTCGTCCTGTAATAGAATAGCTGGCACAACACAAGGTTTTAGTTAGGTCAGCCCCTCCCTCCCTCAATCAATCACTCACTCACTCTCTCTCTCTCTCCTCTTCTCCCTTTCTTCCCTCCCTCCCTCCCTCCCTCCCTCAAATCAATCACTACATCCTTCCCTCTCTTTCTCTCTCCTCATCTTTTTATGTTTAGGACAGACTCAGACTGAGACATACATAACATACCTCTTTTGTTCTCATTATCCGTTGACTTTAGCCATTGCACTCCTAATGTGGGTTTTGTGAACAGAACAAGATGAACAATGTGTTTTGTCTCCATCTTTGTGTTTGATAAAATGCCCTTTTTGATAAGTACCCATATTTAAATTAATCAGTTTTGATTGAAGATCTGGTTTGGAAATGAGTGCATCTAGGTTTATCAAATGTGTGACAGTTGGTGATGGTGCTGTGGGTAAAACTTGTATGCTTATTTCCTACACCAGCAACTCTTTCCCTACTGTAAGATCACTTTTTTGAACACCCTTTTCTTCCTTTTTCTTCTTGCTCTTGCTGTCCTCATTTTTTTACTCATCTTGCTTGTTTTTTTATCTTTCTATTTTTGGTGATATTTTCCCCTTGTTTCATTATTATGTGGCCATTTTTCCCTCTGTGATCACATTTCCTGCTTCTGAATAGTTGATATCTATGTGGGTAATTTCTAGCTTTTGCGGCTTTTGGATCTTGTGTCTCATTAAGGAGTCTGTAATTGCACAAGAAGTGGCAATTTATGGGTTACAAACTTGTACCCTCTTGTAATTTGTCTTATGAGTCGCACCTTAATTTTGCCAAATAATTTAGCTTTAATTGAATGCATATAGTGATGTTTTGGGAGATCGATGCTGGAATATGTGAATGTTGTTTATCATTATTTGGATTTTCTGTTGTCTATATAATGAAATTTCCAAATTTCACAATATATATTAATTTTTCAGTTCAGAATTTTGAATTTATCAATTGGTTTTTTATGTTACCTTTGATGATTGCAGCATTGTGAATTCTGAACCTTTTATTTAGGAAATTGATCTATAGAATACTACCTCCATTCTTTATTGATCCCTACCTTTCTCATTTTGCACTATTCATACGTCTCCTTTTTACCAACTATAATGATTTATGCACAAGGAAAATATTAGTCACGTGGGATCTTGTTAGATTCGTCTCAGTATATAGTTAATTAAAATTCACTTTCTATAATTTTTATTTGAGCATAATTAGAGTTATCAACATTCAAAGCTGGGCATGGGAGGCATGAAACTCTATATGTAGTGATTATTTGGTTTAGATGCTTGCTACCGCTATTGGGTTCAAAGAATAATAGAGTGGGACAATCGAATATGATTACTGGCATCCCATGCCTCAATGAGAAGAGAATTTGGTTTCATTTGGTATAGATGCTTGCTACTGCTATTGAGTTCAAACCGCCATCTTGCCCGAGATATGTGAAATGGTTGATCGAGTATATTGCTATGCTGTTTGGCTAATTCCGATGAAACCTAATTATTTTAGACAAGTAAAAGGGTATGCCATTTACGGTAAGGATGCAAAAGATTGTAGTAGCATCTGATAATACCTGTACTTCTTTGTATACTTCTACTACTCTGTGCTTCGGGTATTCTTGAATTACAACAACAATTCGTGACATTTGTTTCTCATTCTATTGTTCTCATCATAAGAGTGATCTAGCCACATTTTTCACCTTTTGGTTTGTTGATTGTAACAGGACTATGTGCCTACAGTTTTTGATAACTTCAGTGCTAATGTCGTTGTTGATGGGAACACAGTCAACCTAGGATTATGGGATACTGCAGGTTTGATCCATGCTGCTCTACGTTTATTCCTGTATTATTTTCATGTATTTCATACTAATCCCCCTGTGCACTTGTCCTTTGTGAATGTATTACTTCATTGATTTTTCTTTATATCTTCATGACAATTGTTTGCCTTTATCATATGTCATAGGTCAAGAAGATTACAATAGATTACGACCTTTGAGCTATCGTGGAGCAGATGTTTTTATTTTAGCATTCTCACTGATTAGCAAGGCTAGTTATGAAAACGTTGCCAAGAAGGTGACGACTATGTTATCACTTTTCCTTCACATTAGACACTTATAAAAGAACAATTGTTGATGCTTTGGTTTTTTAATTATCCCACTGATTTTCAAATTCCTATTTCAGTGGATTCCTAGCTGAGGCACTATGCACCTGGTGTTCCAATAATTCTCGTTGGAACCAAACTAGGTTTGACTTTACGCCCCACTCTTTAGCACAAATCTCTTTAGTACTAACATGTCATATGAATGGCTGCATCCTGATGTGCATAGACATCAAGATTCTTGGGCTTGCCAAGTGAAATGGTTAGCCTACTCAGGAGTGGGTAATTGTTTTGTTGTAAGCTTGTGTGAAATCACAACTTTTATCATACACTCGGGTTTACCATGAGCATGGTACACACAAGGCTAATTTTTTGCTCGTTGGTCATCTGGACGTCTAATTACCATGCTTATGGTTTACCTGGTTGTATGATGATTATTCTAGTGGCTAATTATCCCTTACAAAATTGAGCTGTCTGTTAATGCTACCAATTTCTGCCGAGCAAAAAATGTTGACTTAGAAGCATAACACACCTCTAGCTAACATGTCAGGTTGAAGTTTGTTAGCTGATTATGTTCATGTTTCTAAATTTTTATTACTGGAAAATTTTATTGAAACCCATATACCATCAATGCCCTTGCAAGAAGAAGAGTAAGAGATTTCACCTCACATCCATACAATCTGATTCTATCTGCATGCAGATCTTCGGGATGACAAGCAGTTTTTCGTAGATCATCCTGGTGCAGTTCCCATTCCACTCAACAAGTGAGTACACTCTTCCATTATTTTATAGCCCATTTTTTTGTCTAATACTAATAGTACTAATGAGAACTATATTGAAGGGAGAGGAGCTGAAGAAAGTCATTGGCGCTCCTTACTACATAGAATGTAGTTCGAAAACTCAACAGGTATATATCTATAGTTCTATACTGTGGGGTATTAGAATAGAAGCTACTAAAGCAAGTTTTCCTTCCCAAATTCCCTCCTAAATATATTGACATTTATTATATAATTGCTCTGGAACTCGAAATATTGGTCACATAAGACATCGAGTAAATGTTTGCATAAAAGATTTTATTTAGTTAATAAATAGAATCATTTGAATTGCTACTTGAATTTGAGTTTTAGTTTCCAAAATGGTCAAACATTTTCATAAAACTGAGCATGGCCCAAGTATTACCTAGTAGATTCTCTATATATGCTGCTGCCCCTTCATTTTCGTGTCCACGTTTAGCCATTTGTTTAGCTCTTGGTGATGAAGATCTGCATTTCCATTGGTGCAGAATGTGAAGGCGGTTTTTGATGCGGCCATTAAGGTTGTCCTCCAACCACCAAAGACCAAAAAAAGAAAAAAGAAGACAAAAGGATGTTATATGTTGTGATTAGGCAATGTTTAGGACATTAACTTGCCATCCTCGCGAGTTTCTTGTGTTTTTATCCTAATTTTTATCATGTGTTCAGTTTTACTTGTGTTTTTCAGATGAAACAGTAGTCGCTTGGTGTATAGCTTCAACTGACACAGATACTTTGCAACGACATTAATCACTAGTTTGTACTTTGTCGTCTTCATAAGAAAGTTGACTTCCACAATTGAATCTCTTTATGTAGGGCATAGGACAATATTTTTGCATGAATGTCTTGTGCATTAAAGATAGGCTCTTTTTATTTTTGAAGAAAAATTAAGCTCAAACTTGAATTCTTCTCATCTGAGCTAATTTTTTTAACAATTGCAAACTATTGTTTAATTTTGAAGGAAAATTAACTGAAAATAATAGGAATTTGCACTAATATGTGCTAAATGATACTCCCTACGTCCTGATTTAGATACAACTTGTTCTTTATACAGTTGTTCCAATTAGTGGCAGTTCTTGAAATATTATATGGGGTGGGCCAAAAGATGGGAAAAAATCTACATTATAACATTAATTCGTAGAATCCCAAATTTTTGATGGGTATAGAATTAATAAAGAAATAATTTGGAGTAATATTGTATAAATCTATTTTATTATTACTAGTATTATTGTATTACCCTCAAACTATAACATACCAACATCGCACAAAATTCACATCAATAAACGGATGAGAGCTTGCAAAGAAAATTCAAAGCAAGTGTAATGTAGATAAAAAAGCAAAAGTAAAGAGAAAAGAAAAGAAAGAGTGCATAATTCAAGTAATTGGGACTTTGGGAGTAGTAGTGCTCTACGTGCTAATTATGAAAAGGCCCGAAAATAAAAATATAAATGAAATACAAGGGTAATGTGAAGTAGCAGATGTGAACCAAGAGCTGTCAGTCTCTGACACGACAATATAATCGAAACCGACAAGACAGGAGTACAAATTTACTGAGAGAAAACACGACCCGACACGACACCAAACCAACAGAACACGACCCATTTAGATCCATTTGTCATATTATTCAAGTATCCTATGTTTTATAGTTTTTGATGAATTTTATTAGCAACACGAAATGAACAACAGATCAAACACGAACACGACACGACACGACACCTTTGACACCTCTAGCAACCAGGATTTACAAGCCTCGTTGAATGTGGCTGTAAACTAAAGCCAATTGAGCTAAGACTTTCAAATGAATATGTTAGGTAAGGGTTGTGAATTAGAAAAAAATGTATTTGATTAGTACGTAATAATATATCAACAATATAATATGAATGAGAAAAGAGACAATAGGATAAAAGACAAGGATATAACACGGCTTGGTCCATCTGATCTAGTCCACTGGTGGGGAATTCAAGAGAATTCTTTGAAAACCTACAGGATTACAAAATAAGAGCCTTTGGACAGAAAGATACGAAATGAGTGATAGCCTAATGGTTTCTTTTATCGTACAAGCAAATCCTAACGAAAAACCCCCTACTGGACGTCATATACAAGATAAGGAAATCAGGAAAGATAAGAAATAAATCGGGTAAAAGATGTATCAAATAAGCTAAAATCTTCAGTCAAAGATATATTAGATTTCCTTTTTATCTTTTTTGGTAAACTGACTTATAAATTAGAAAAGAGATTGCAAGGCACATCTTTTTCTAAGTGCAACAACTAGACTTAAAGCTAATCTGGATCACACAGCGGGCCATGACCTAGGATGACCCTCCCTTGGATCCGCTACTGGTGCAATACTTCTATATTAGATATAAATCCACTATTTTTCGAAACTTTTTACTTTAGAACTATACCCACGTCCTTTTGTTGGTATATCTGAAAGGAATTTTTGTTGGGAACTACCTACATTTAGGGGTCATTTGCGAATAACTACCCTGTTTCAAAAAAATGTCAAATAACAACATTCTTTTGTCAAAAAACTTTTTATACAGATTTCTGTCAAAAAACTTAACGGAGAACGTTAGTGGGCCCATATTTCAACCTTTCCCTCCCAATTGTAACTGAAATTACTGAACTAACCTGTTGTTACACTCAATTCAGTTTCTCTCCCCTTATTTGATTGATATTTTTCCGCAAATATTTTCAACATTTGAACATGAAGTTTCGAAGTCATGACCTCAACACATGAAAGGAAGTGTTTTAACCCACCCCCCCCTTGGTGATTCACTTATCACAGATAAAGATATTAGTATTGGGTTTAAATGACAATTGATATGAATAAGATGATTTTTTTTTTTTTAGTCTTTTTTTTCTTAAACCGCAAGTTAAAATATATGACTTAAATGTATATTATGAATAAAATAATTCATTTTGTTTGAGTCCATAGAGAAACTTACGCAAGCGACAGACGTAAGATGGTGCATTGGGATGCACAAAGTCAAGTGGCTGATGCATGTACACTGTTTCCTTGAGATAACCATGTAAAAATACATTTTTGACATCCAGCTGATGAATAGGCCATTTCTTACCCATAGAAATGCTCAAAAACCGTCCTAATGGTGGCCGTTTTGACCACAGGACTAAAAGTCCCATCACAATCAATCCCGACCTGCTGAGATTTTCCATTAGGCACCAACCGCGCTTTATAGCGCCAAGATCACCTGTATCCCTGTACTTATGACGAAACAACCACATTCAACGAATGATGTTAACCCCTTCTGGGTACAAGTTCCCAAGTATGATGTTTAGTAAGAGCATTAAATTCCTCATGCATGGCGGCATTCCAATTCGGATCTTGGAGAGCCATTTTTGGGCTTTTGGGAATGGGGGATACGGAATGGACTAGCATACTGACGGGTTTTTTTGGTTTGAAAATTTCTAGCTTTGCACGAGTCATCATTTGTGGGCTGCGTGGGTGTGGATCAGGAATAGAGAGGGAATGGGCGCAGGAGGTGGGCTAGGTGTGTGATAAGGCTGTCTAGTAGGGGAGGTTGGGCTAAGAGGAGGCGTGGGCGCATCATGAAGGGGGGAGGCAGTTCTGGGCTCAGGCCCAAAAGGAAGAGTGAAAGGTGATGTTGGCGTGGCAGAGGGAAGAGGCTCACGCGGCCCAACAGGGGGAGTGTGGGCTGAATCCAGTTTATTGTACTGGAGTAAGAGAGGAATGAGTGTGGCAGATTCTAGGAAGTCATACTCGTGGGGTTGGAATTTTCCAAGATTAGAGAACGGAAATTCCGACTCTTGAAACGTGACATGAAGAGATATAATAGTTTTATTTGCGGACAATTCATAGCATATATAGCCATGATGGTTGCTAGGAAATCCTAAGAAGACGCAAGGGGTAGTGCGTGGAGCAAGCTTATGAGGAGCAATGGCGGTAAGATTAGGATAGCAAAGACAACCAAAAGTACGAAGGTGATCGTACGTGGGAGACCGACTATATAAGATGTCGGTTGGAGTCGTGTTTTTGAATGGCTTTAGTAGGAAGGATGTTTAGGAGAGACGCAATCATAACTAAAGCATACACCCAAAACGAGGGAGGAAAGGAGGCTTGAAGGAGGAGGGTACAAACGACATTATTAATGGTACGAATCATTCTTTCGGCCTTACCATTTTGGGAAGAAGTATAAGGACAAGAGAAGCAGAAAACAATGCCATGTTCATCACAAAAATGACGAAAGGGAGCATTGTCGAATTCGCGGCCATTATCACATTGAAAATCTTTGATGTGTTTTTCAAATTGGGTGTAAATGTACGTTCGAAATTTTAGAAAGGTGGCAAAGACTTGGGATTTGTATTTAAGTGGGTACACCCATACAAAATGAGAGAAATCATCTAATAGCGCAAGATAGTATTTATGACCAAGTTTACTAGCATAGGAGATGTCCATAAATCAGCATGAATAATGTCAAAAGGAGAAAACGTAACAGTCATAGAATCTTTAAACGGAAGTTTAACATGTTTTCCCAAAGGACAATAAGAACAAAATGAAGTATCACACTCCTTATTACATGAAATAAACTTATTAGTGCAAAGATGATTAACAACATGGGCTCCAGGATGGCCAAGACGACGATGCCAAGTGGAAGCAGAAATAGCATCAAAAGACGAGGAAGAGTAGCTTGAGCAGTTGAGGCAGAAGAGAAAGGATGAGGTCCCCCCACACTATTGCATCTCGTAAGAGTTGTCCCCCAACGAAGGTCCTTCACAGAAAAACCAAATGGGTCAAACTCAATAGACACGGAATTGTCACTAGTGACATAGATCAAATTTTTAATTATGTTAGGAGTATAAAGGACGTGTTTAAGGTTAAAAGGGGGGTGTGGGGAAGGTGTTTTAGCATGCCCAAAACCACGAATCGGAATACCATTACCATTACCAACTAAAATAAATTGAGGATTGCTCAAACTAAACAGTTTTGGGAATTTACCGGAATCCCGAGAGAGGTGAGAGGTTGCTCCAGTATCCATGTACCATTATTCGTCGGTTTGTTGAAGTGTCATGGAGCCATAGGCCTAGCCCAATTGAGTAGGAGACATCAACGGGCTGTATTGAGTGGAAGAGAGGCGAGTTGATGGAAATGGACCTGCTGAAGAGGTGCCTGTTGCTGTCCGTATGCACGTGGTCCGCTGCCCAGGATGCCAGGCCCATGAGGCCTGTAATAGTAAGGCTGCTGGGGACCAGTTGGTTAAGGAGCAAACAGGGGAGGCCCAACCTAATGGCTGTCCAGCCCATGGAGAGTGTTGGGTGGACTGCCCAGCAGTATTTTCGGGAGTTGTGGACTGCTATTCCGAGTGCTGGCCACGGCCCTTGCCGCCGCCACGCCATCCACCCTTCCCCTTCACCTTCCCCTTGCCGCCGCGGCCGGTGCCCCGGTTAGAGTTTTCCGGCGTGGTGGATTGAGCGTTATTTTGAGAGGGGGAAGGCTGACTCGTGGTAAGGCTTGTTGTGAGTGCTCTTCTTGTTTGTGTCCGAATATATTTGCAATTATTCCAATGCAATTATTCCAATGCAATAAAGATATTCTAATATATTTGCAATTATTCCTAGCAATAAAGATATTCGAATATATTTGCAATTATTCCAATGCAATAAAGATATTCGAATATATTTGCATATCTTGCCACAGTCCCCTATATATAGAACGCCATAGGTGAATTCTTTTTACCTTTGCAAAATTAATCATTACATAGAACTTATTTTTAAAAACATTTTTAGCCATGTCTGAAATGAAAGATTGTTGCTTTGAACCCTCTCCAACGGGAACGTGTATGGTATGCAAGAGGAACCCTCTAAAGTTTGTGCATGATTTTTTGTCAGCCGTGGTGAAAGGAAGAAAGTGCCTGAAGCAAAGGAAAACATCCATCATATCATAGTAGTAGTCGTCACAAGAGACACCGAAGGCAAAGTTCTTAGTGTTTTTCAGGATTGTATTTAATTTTAAAGTCCACTTATAAACGTTTATTAGCAACTTTACTTTATGTAATGGAACAATATTAGTAACAATGATAATAATATTATTAAGTTGTTTGCTTTTTGGATTACGAGCTATTATGTTGTTGCAAACATTAATAGTTTAATACATAACGGTCTCCATTTACTAATTCATTTGTAATAATTTAAATGATTTACAAAAATTACTTTGGAGTTCATTACGGTGAGACAAATATACCATTAAAATGTCCTACAAAGCTATAGTGTGTGAATTATAAAATTAGATCACACACTTAATGAGGGTCTAAAATGTCCTACAAAGCTATAGTGTGTGAATTATAAAATTAGATCACACACTTAAAATAAACTGTGTGAATTATAAAATTAGATCACACACTTAATGAATTATAAACTTCCATTTTGTACAGACAATGAGGGTCTAACAATCCATTTTATAAAATTAGATCCAAGCTATAGTGTGTGAATTTATGGTGCAAATCATATTTAAGTTAAAACTTATTAGACTAAATTAGTGTTCGGATTAATAATGAAGTTTAAAATGCCCGAATAAATAATAATTTAGTACATAAATTTATTAGACTAATTTAGTGTTTTGATTAATAATACTAAAGTGCACATCATGATTTATACACTCAGTTTATTTTTAATTTTAATCAAATTTCCATTAAACAAAATAATAATAATAATGTCAAAAAAAATTGGCTAAATGGGAACACATGTTAGTATTATAATACAAACAAATATATAAACATAAGTAGCGGCAAAGATAAAGCTTCATGTTATTTATGATAGTGGCAAAGATTTGTTTGCTTTTATATCAACATGACATGTGTAAAGGGTTGTGTAGTGGCTTCTATTTTGTAATATTGTGGCAAAGATATTACATGATAAAGCAAACTAAAAAAAATGGGGGCCTGGCGCCAAACTCCTTATATTGTGTAAATACTATAATAATTCATAGCTATATATGATGAACACATATTATTTTTGAAGATAAAAACTGCACGACAATAAACCAAACAAAACGATTTCGTCAATTAGTTCCTTTTTAGTGTTTATTTGCTTATAATATAAAATATTATATTACTCCCGTGGCTTTTCCAACAAAAAAGGAACATATAAAATAACATACCCTATTATTATGCATATAAATTATTATGCATATAAATAATAGACCCCATTATTCTGCAGTTATTTTTAGAGCTAAAAGGAGCCTAAAAATAGGATATTTCTAAGATATTCATATCATATATATAATGGTTATTAATTATTTGTTATAAACAAATAAACCCTATAAGTTAGTTTAATTTACTTATATAGTTTAGGATACCCCTATATCTTCTTTGTTATTTAGATAAATATTTATCTTAAAAAAATATATAATTTAAACATAAATTTTGATGTTCAAACGTATAAAAAATAATTTGACCTAATAAAATTTACATATTTCCACTAAAGATTAAAAAACGCCATTAATTAACTCTAGATATTCATATCATATATACTTATTTATGTATAAACGTAATTAACTTATGTTAGGGGGAAACGTGATATTGGCATATCAAGTGTATATACACATGATTGAAGAATCAGTCAATCATATAACAAAGGAAGATACACAATTTTTGAAATAATTTATTTCAGCAAAAATCTTCAACAACAAAGGCAATATAGGTTATTACGTGTAAATAATGTCAATAAGAGCACAAGAGGCATTATAATTACCTTTATTGGCATAATGTTGTAGATTTTAATAAGGTAAATGAGAGATTGTTTAGGATTCAAAAGACAGTTCCCAACTATATATAATTGGTACCTCAACCATTAAAACATTATAACTACTTTCATATTTAAAATCATTAATTGTTTTCAAAATTTCTTCTTGCCCTTTGAGAAAAGTTAGCGATATAACAAAAGGTTTAAAAAACTGCACGCTTCGTGTAAAAATTATTCGTGTGTGGGAAAAGAAAAATTGGAAGAATGAGCTAGAAACGGACAGTGTTGAAATGCTCCTGATGGATGAACATGTTTGTACCGTTTTTCTTTAATTCGTAGTTAATTAGTTTATAGTTCCTTTGAGCTAACCTTTTCACTTTTTAACTATCTTTATCTATTTCAGGGTCACAAAATTCAAGCTACTTTGCGAAAAAAATCTCATTGGAGCATTTTGGCCCAAGATCAAAGAAGGAGAAATAAGACAGATTTCCAAATTTACTGTTTCTGATAATGCAGGAATACAACAAGCAACTCAACATAGTTGTAAAATAATCATAAACTACTGTACTTCCATAGAAAATTATGGTGAATTAAAAATTCCCAATATTGGATTTGAATTTATTACCTTTGAAGACATTCTATCAAAGAAATTCAGTGATGTTTACTACTTTGGTGAGATTTATATTATAACTTTTTTTATAAAAGATTATAAATTTCAATTCCATTTCTAATGTTATCTAATATGTTTTACTTTATAGATGTGATTGGACAAGTCCATGGATATAGCAAGATATTAAAGACAAAAGAGTCTTCTACGATGACAATCGAATTGGTCGACCTAGAGTACGTTATTATTCGAATTCAGATATTATATTATATTAAATTTTTTATTTTTACTCGTGAAATATTTGGCTTTGTTCTTGTGTAAAGGAATCAAATGATAACTTGCGTTTTGTGGAGCAATTATGCAACGGAGTTCACAAGCTACAAAAATAGCATTGATGAGAATTCTCCAATCTATATGATTTTATAATTAGTAAGGAGGACATCTTTTCAAGGTATTGAACAAATTTATGTCACAAAAATAATGGTATTTAGTATTTTCTTCGCATATATATAAATCAATTGTTAAGACAAAACTAATCGAATATTTTCCTTTGGAGTAGGTGAAGTTCGTTTGGCAAATGCACGTGGTGCTACACGCTTATACATGAATTCCGATATTCCTGAATTCAATGATTTTAGAAACATGTGAGAAAATTATTTTTTGTGTATTTTTATTTTTTATGATTATTTTACATAGTACGGTAAGTTCATTGCAATAACTTAACATCACTACTAAACTATTTTTATTATTTATAGGAAAATCTCAACAAGTGGCCCAACCAATTCTATAGTGTTGACTGAATCATCAAATGAAACTACTGACTTCTTGAAAGAAGAACATGTACGAGACGTATCTGATATTTTGTCTATGGAGAAGGTGAAATATAATGTTTTTAGACTCTAAATCCATGCAAAGAACATTTGATTCGTTTGTAAATTTCACGCTAATTATTTATTTCAAAATATTTTAAAGGGGAGGTTTGGCAATTTGTCTTGCAACTATTGAAGGCATTGATTTTGGAAATAATTGGTATTATCCTGCATGCACAAGATGTCTAAGTGGTATTCACAAGGAAGATGGTGTGACAAAATGTCGTAAAGAAAAATTAAAATGCTCCGTAAAGGAGATTGAGCCGAAGTAAGTCTTTTTTTTGTTTGAATAATCTGTACTTATTTATGTTGTCTACTAATATTAAATTTTATATATTGATAGATATAGATTGAAGTTGGTTGTAACTGACAAGACTGAAAAAGTTACAAGATTCATAATATTTGACAATGAAGTTCGTAAGATTGTCAACAAGTCTGCTTCCGACTTATTAGAGATTCAAGAAAAGGTAACATAAAACGTTGGAGAGAGGAGGATTATATCGTGAAAATTAAAATTCCATCAGTCCACTTTGACACTATCATTCAACTCATCAATTGCTACGTAAAATTATCTTTTTTTAATATCCTAAAATTAAAAATATCATCAGTCCATTTTTAATGGTAGTTAGTTGAGCTTAAATAGGGAAATATTTATATGATTTTCTAATATTTTGTGAAATGAGGACCCTATTTTTTAGACGGGTCAGTATAATCTTTTTCATGCAATTGATAAGTGCAACTTTTATTTTTTAAATAAGCCTAACATATATAGAGTTAATTAATGGCGGTTTTTAATCTTTAGTGGAAATATGTAAAAAAAATTTAGGTCAAATTATTTTTTATACGTTTGAACACCAAAATTTATGACTAAATTATATATATTTTTAAAGATAAATATCTAGCTAAATAACAAAGAAGATATGGGGGTATCCTAAACTATATCAGTAAATTAAACTAACTTATAGGGTTTATTTGTTTATAACAAATAATTAATAACCATTATCAATTTATGTATATAGAATGGAGAGAAAGGTTTAATTCCCGATGAATTCAAAGGCCTATTAGGCAAGAGATATCTTTTCAAGGTTGATGTACCTCATGACCATTTAGAGAATCAAAACAATGTCTATAAAGTCTCAAGCATGACGGATGATGAGGAAACAATTGACAAATGGATGGGTATATACTTTAGAATACAGGTAATATACTAATATTTCGTAAAATAAATTAGACATCGTTTTGCTTAATAGCTATAACACTTATTTTGTTTAATAGTCTAATTTTTTCAAGGAGAAGCAATTGGCCACCGAAAGTGAGAAGAGCATTGTTGGTGATAAGGTATTGTTCATTGTTGACCTATTTCTAAGATTGCATTTTGTCACTATGCTTACATTGTGACGTACTTCTAATCCGAAATCGTTTCATTTTTTAAGGACGCAATTTTGGTTGATGACCATGAAGGTACACCAAGTCATCAAACTCCACAAAAACGTGTTCTCGATGCAAGCTTGGATGATATTCTCTTTGCCTCTCAATTGATGGTCAACAATCCTCAAACAAGATTCCCAAAATTGAGAAGAACTAGATGGCGCTGTCACTTAATTGACGCGAATAAGAATTGAATGTTTAATGATCAATCATTTTGTTAGGAAAAAAAATCATTTTAGTAAGGCGTTTGTTGCCACATTCTAAGACATGTTTGTTAAATAGTGTTTTTTTTATTCGGGTCAAGTTATAGTTTAAGTTCGACATTAATACTATGAAGTTTTATATGATTGTTTTTATATTGATATCAATGTCAAATTGGTTTACTTTTTCCTAAGTTTTTTTACACAATGTCTTTATATCGTTATAATGAACCAAATCAGTTACTATAAAATTCCTTAATTAAATTATGATTGTTTAATACATAAGTTGGGTTTAGGTATCATATGAACATCCTTTGAACACTTATTAATTTTAGTGGAATAAACATTTTTATGTGGGTTTTGCTAAGTGGGACCCAAAATGAGGACAATTATGTTAAGTGAACTATTGAAATAGGGACAATTATCAATTTTACTCATGACACAAAGTAACGCCAATATAGTCATAGTGGACAAGTTGGGTAAAAAAATAACTCTCGATCATGATTATTTGAGCATGATATGAATTATTGAATAGGTTATTATAAATTAGTTTTCAAAAACAATTATCAAAAATCGTCTTTGGCAATAAACAATGATAGACAAATAAAATTCACGGGAATATAACTTTCAAATAACATTTCTATAAATTATGCTACTGTCAGTATGGTCATGTGTAAATATTTTATATATGATCCATATGATTTAGAAAATGACTTAATTAAATAAATATCTTGAACACATTTCTAATATATTAGTTAAAATATAGGCAAACAAAAATGCAATATTTACGCATGCTGTTTTATTTATACATGATGATCTACAAGTTTTTAAACTTTTACGCAAGTTGATCAAAAATACTATAATAATTCATAGCCATATATGATGAACACATTATTTTTGAAGATAAAAACTGCAGGACAATAAACCAAACAAAATGATTTCGTCAATTAGTTCCTTTTTTAGTGTTTATTTGCTTATAATATAAAATATTATATTACTCCCATGGCTTTGCCAACAAAAACGGAACATATAAAATAAGATACCCCATTATTATGCATATAAAATAATAAACCCCGTTACTCTGCAGTTATTTTAGAGATAAAAGGGTTCTAAAATCTAGGATATTTCTAAGATATTCATATCTTATATATTTTAAATAAGTGATATTGTCTTTTATATTAGGAAAGCCTCTCTAAATTAACTTATTAGGCCCCCTATTATAAGATACTATACGTATTGGATGCCTGGATAGGAGATCTAAAATTATCAATTTCAACATTAGTTAATAATTACATAATTTATATTTCAGATTCACTTATTTGAAAATTAATATACTTATGTATAAACGTATTTAACTTAATTTAGGGAAATGGGTTATTTGAACTGTTTAAAGAATTTGTTTTTATGGTAACTAAATTATTCTATCGCCTATACAATTATGTTATTTATGTATGTATATATTTATGGAGTAACTCTTTCAACTTCCATATTTTAGAGTTCGGTTTCAAAGCTACATACAAATGATATAATAAAGGCAATAATAGATTTATCTGATGAAATCTACCCAAAGTATGCTTCAACTCATAAACATCGGTTATATAAATAGGCTATCTGTGATGTGCAGCATTAATGTAAGAATAATACGTGTATGGTCAAGTTTGGATTATATTACTCCAAACAAAATTGGGTGCATAGTGATGATTCTCATGGATATTTACGTAAGTAAATTTTTGGCATAACTTCAAAAGCTAAACTTTGATTTTTTTTATATATATAATAATCGTTTATTTATTTGCTTTCCAGGAATTAAAATTCAGTGTTCATGCAGACGCAATTTGATTAAATCCTTCTTACCAATGATTCGAGAAGGGCAATTTGTGTCATTGTCAAATTTTTTAATACTGAAAAATGGCGGTCTATTGAAAGTTACTCCACATCCATATAAAATTTCAATTAATTATGATTCTAGCATTGAAAATTTGACAAAATTGATATTCCTCGCTATGGTTTTCACTTTGTACCGTTTGAAGATATATTGAGAGATGAGATACTATATTATATAGGTATTTTTAAAATAAATTGCATCTCTATTAAAACTATGAAATTGCATAAACAGAAGGTCTAATTATATTTTATTTTGCAAAGATGTCATTGGTAAAATTATCGGATATGGGTTGTTGGACGTCGAAAAACAATCAAAAAGTATGGTTATACAATTGATTGATTTATGGTAAGTCGCATATTAATATGTCATGATTTATTTAATTGCGATGTATCTACCGTGTTACCTAATTTGTAAAATTGGCAATTGCGATTCACAGTGGCCAAGTCATATTATGTTTCCTATCCGACAAGTTTGTTGACAAAGCACTAAATTTTGTCACAAAAGCAAACCTCATGAACCCACATTTCATGATACTACAATTTGGAAAAGTATATAAGTGGCAAGGTATTACATTTTGATACTTAACGTGTTATTGATTACATATAAGTGTTCAATAATTTACTAATAAGTAGTATTGTTTATGATAGGGAAAAGTTGTGTTACGAATACTAGCTATGCTACAAGGTTGCTTTTCACTGATGATGTTGCTGAGATAACTCTGTTCGCAAAAGAGGTTTGTGAATATCATGTTTAATTTCTATTGAAAGTTTAGCATAAAAGACCATTTTATGAGTTTATATTAGTCATTCTCGTGGAGCATGAAATTAACAGATAAAACATAATCCCGCTACTTATGTTTATATATTTGTTTGTAGGTTTCAAGAGAACAAACCTTTGAATCATATATGATCACGACGTTACCGACTCCTCAAGTTCAAGATCTTGGTCAACATTGTTGATCTACGTATCATTTACTACCAATATCAAACAAGGAATTTTTTTGTAAATTGTCGACAATGCACAGTCAGAACTGGAAAATTTAACGACTTATATTTGTATGACAGTTTTTACCACTACTACAAGTTATGAATATTATATAATTTTGTTGTTTTACAATATATCTTTCATCTTCTATACGTTATATCAACAAAATTATTGCTTTTATATAATAAATGTAAATGTATATACTGTAAGTATATAATTCTCAACACCCCAATTTATGAAGATCAGCATTGTTCATTCATTTAGACCTTTGGTCTTTAAAATAATCCAATAAATAGATAAATTTATTATTTGGTCTTTGCTTCCCTACACAAAAATCATTGGTTATATTATCAAATATCACTTGACACTAGCACACAATAAATAAAACGTGGGATAGAAGGGATTACATCATGAAAATTAAAAAAATTTAATTCCATTTTGACACAATCAGTTAACTCGTCAATAGCTACGTAAAAATATCTTTTTTTTAATATCCTAATACTAAAAATACCATCAGTCCTTTTTTAAGGTAGTTAGTTGAGCTTAAATAGGGAAACATTTATATTCTTTCTAATATTTTGTGAAACGAGGACTTATTTTTTAGACGGATCAGTATAATCTTTTTCATGCAATTGATAAGTGAAACTTTTATTTTTTACTTAAGTCTAACATATATAGAGTTAGTTAGTGGCGTTATTTATGGAAGATTTATGCAAGATATCAAAAAATAAAAGGCGACTATCATGTTCAGTAAAGAGCAATATTACAAATATTTCGTCTTCATAGTGTTATGGAAATTCTTTTTATTAGTATATATAAAAATTAAGATAGAGATTTTATTGTAATTTTTAGACCCGTGTTACCATTTCAATTTAATGGTAGGTATTAAGCGGTTACTAATAACTTCAGCAGGTAGACAAATTTTCTCTGGAATCAGACAGAGTATCGTAGTCTCATTTCGAGAGATAAATCTATTAGTATACATTTCAACAAGTAAACTCCATTGAAACTTTTATGAAACAATATAACAATGGACTCCAACTTATCAAAGCTAGCAAGGGAAAAAAGAAAAACAAGGCTGATTGAAAAGCGTACTGGATTTCGAAGCTGTACACAAGGTATTCTCCGCTACGTATCTTAGTTATACATGGTAAATTGCCTTGATAAGTAAGTCTTTTTTTTAAATAAACCATCTTAAAGTAAACTAATTAGCAAAATAGGAGTGACCTCTTCAAAAATTCTGTAGAAGAAAGACTTATGATAAGTATGTATCCCGTACATATATGAGACAAGCATGATTTTAGGTAGTGTCTATGACACATAGCTTCTTATTCTTGATTTTTTTATGAAGTTGCATCTGGCTCTAGATAATTTGGTATAAGTTGATTGCTTTATAATATCATTTACCACTAAGACACTAACAAAAATTTAGACTTTAGATAACAGAGCATTGAAGGTTGCTCCACAAACTTGCAAGTTGATGACATATTTCCAAGTCCCATACAGTTTACGTGGAGTAAATGAGTGCCAAAAAATATGTCATTAAGTGACCCAGGCCTCAATCTTGAGATTATGACCAACAGAATAAATCGTTAAATGCATATATATTAAGAGTGTTTTTCTTTGGAGACTAATTAAAAGAAGAGAAGCAATATTACTCATTTTTGGCAAAAATTCTAATGTAACCCACCTGTTTTATCTCATCCTCTTGGCTGCTATACATTAATCATCAATTGAAAGATCTTTTCTGAATTTAATGCTGCTTGATGAAATAGTTGGGGATGTTCCTATAAGTTTTTTGTATGAAAAATGGGAAACGAAAGTGTGAAACTCGAAGGCATGGGACCGACAAGCTAATTCCTATTATAGAGAATGATTTCTCAATTAGAGTTGACCAAAATCAGCACATTAGGATTTCTGCCTAATAAAAATAAATTTCATAGACTCCGAAGTTGTTTCATAGACCTCAACATTTCACTTTTAATCTAACACTTGGAGAACGAAACAAAATAGCAATCAAACTTCAACCGAAATAGATAAATCAAGGGAAACATAAGTGTTTGATGACCTATTTTTTTGGCATATTTAACAGTTGGTAAGGACATGAGAGAGTACATTTAGATATCAAATATCATTAGTGGTGACACTAAAGAATGACAAATTTGAAAAAGATATTCAGCCACCTAAAGATATTCACCAGCAGCCAGCACAAAGTTAAGGTTGAGCTCATGTAATGAGATAGTAATAGAAAGGAGCCTTTACCTGAAGTGTAAAATTAGTTCTGCCAGCATAAAGAGAGGGCAGGGGTTGAGGATCAGCAGCCATGCGCCAAGGGCTATCAAGATTTCCTACCCGAAAGCTGGACATGATAAACTTCATGTTTACTATTAGGACTCGTATGCCCAAATGTAACGAGCGAAAAGGTACATACTTAATTAATAAGCCATGTTTGACAACCATAGCACACTCAACATTTTAAACATTGCCATTTTAAAGAATTAAGTTAGAGCAAATTTGTCCACATAACAAAACACCTACCAACATTATCAAGAAGACCAGGTATGTCATGAATTGTACAAGAAGCCCCAAATAGACATGTATATTTAAAGTTGTTGTTTTTGGAAATAGGTTATGAAAGCATCATTACCAATAGTTTTCTTTTGATCGTTTTAGATAATGTGAATGTTCTACAAGAAAAAATGTCATCATTAAGGAATCACCATTTCGTTGAAAGAAATCCTTTACGCGACATTTCTAACGGTATGTTCTTTTTTTTTTTGAAGATTTTACGTTTTTTATGAATAACTTCAAGGCTTTTACTTATCTTATCTCAACAATGAAATATTCAAGTGCATGTAGATCGAGGTCCAGATGCTTTTGGTGGAAATACTAGAAATAATGACTACACTGATGAGAACTCTCTTCATAGCCAAGACATGAACATTGGCAATATACATTTGCCTAACACTCCTTTGAGTTGTATTACAAATGGTATTGTATATATGTCTTTAGTTAAAAATATTTATTAAAAGTATTCAATCGATTCTTACATATATATTCAGGAAAAAATTTATAACGTTTCTTTTGCCAATTATCAAGTACCTACAGGGTCATTTACTCAGTTTTTGGTAGGGAAGATTCTTTCAAGTGTGCTAGGCAAAAGAGGAAGTTTATTATGTCTCACAAGGGTGAGGGAAATTCTCAAAGTACTCAATCTCCTCAAGCAATTACAGGTTATTTTTCGGGATATGGAAACATCATATGTTCACCGTCATCAAATGGTAAACCAAAAAAACTATGGTATTTGTTAGGAATTCGTTTATTTAAGATTACAATATCAAGTCATATTATTTATATCCATTTGAAATTTACTAATGTTGTTTTCAGGTTTTGGACCTTCAATTGTTTCTACACGGATCAATGAGACATCCAATCTTCAAATTACACCAAATATTCAATCTACGCCAATGTCAACAAGTGAGAAATAATAAATTATAATCTTTAAGACAATTCTAAGTTAATTACTATCATTTTATATATTTTTTGCTATAGATACTATCTCTCCCGAGGTCGAAATGGATTCAACTATTCATAACGATAACATGCATAGTCGCCGAGTCAACAATATTTCTAACAGTGGTACGCATATTTATATTTATCTTTGAAATTAATATATATTTAAATAGTATATAAAGGTAAATCATAAGGAAAATTATTGACGTCGTATTTTTTTAACTTTTAGTTGAGCTTGATGTGGCTAGAATTGCTAGGCAAAAAGACGGTATTTAATGCATGAGAGACAAATTAGAGGTACATACTATTTGCCACAATAGTTATTTTAGCCTTTTTGATAGATATATCAACACAAGAGCCTTTTATACGTTTCCATATACAAAGAGATAATAACATTTACTATTGTTGTTGTTAGGTACATCGAGCGATCAAACAAATGCAAAGAAACACGGAAACGCGAGGCAAAGATCCAACAAGCATGTTTTTCAAAGGAAAGAAGTTATTAATTCAGTCGCAAGGAATTTAGATATTGTTATGTACTCTCAATATTATTAGATGGCAAAAAAAGCTTTGAAACAATTAATTTGTAAACAAATAGTTGATTAGATTCCAATTTTTAATCGAGTTTATTTATTATTTTGAAATCACAGAACAAAGGAGCGAATTGCACAATGAAAATATTTCAAATGATGGAAATACAGACACGATAGCATATGATGAGAGTATCATTGATATGGTTGATGATGTGGATGTAGCTTTAGGTGAGGCAATCAAATATTTATAGACCTATTTTTTTTATAAATTCGTTAATCTAGACTTTATTTATTAATTGTTCTTTGCTTAATATATCAGGTGATGATAACAACGGGACAAACATTGGGAAAACAGGTTTTAACTCTATACCAACTATATATATCAATTATTTAATGTTTGTATTTTAGTATGCAACATTTAATTCGTCCTTGTAAACGTCCTTGACTATGACATTTTGTTAGGAGAATATTGGGATATTGGTGATCCAACTTCAGAATGTGAATTTTGTGGAGCGCAAATGTGGTTTGAAGAGAGGGCAAATAAGCGTAGTAAGAGCAATCCCAAGTTCTCTTTATGTTGTATGCAAGGGAAGGTTCAACTACCGTTACTTCAAAAACCGCCACAACTTCTATGTGATCTTCTACATGAGCATCATCATAGAAGCAAACATTTCCTAGAAAATATTAGGGCATACAACATGATGTACTCATTTACATCTATGGGGGGAAGGATTGTAACGTCAAGTAATCAAGGACGTGGGCCATACAATTTCAAAATCGGTGGTCAGAATCACCATTTGATAGGAAGTTTGTTGCCTTCCGAAGGGGCTAGGCCGAAATTTTCGCAACTCTATATATACGACACTGAAGATGAAATCAATAATAGGAAACATGCTGCTAGGTACTATACTATATCTTCTTCACATTTTTAAAATTTTAGAATATGAATAATGGGATAGCATTATTTATAATGTTCTTAATATCTTCCAATCAGTTCCACTAATCCGGATAAGTTTGAAGACCCTCTAATAGCTCAATTACAAGATATGATTGACATGTATAATCCTCTTGCGAAAAACTTCCGTATGGCAAGGGATCGTTTTACTTCAAATAATTCTCCAAATGTAAAGCTACGACTAATTGGACGAAGGGAATCCGATGGAAGGACGTACAATCTACCAACTGCATCTGAAGTAGCTGCTCTTATTGTTGGAGATATCGACAGCGCCGATAAGAGAGATATAGTTGTTGAGACGCAAAATGGGAAATTAAAGCGTATATCTGAACTACATCCTTCTTACCTTGCTATGCAGTATCCTTTGTTGTTCCCATTTGGTGAAGATGGTTTTCGAATAGGCATTATGCATAGAGACAAAGTTCAGTCAGACAATGACTCAAAGCATAGGGTGAAACTTACTATGAGAGAGTTTTTTGCCTTTCGGATACAAGACCGAGAACTTGAAGCCGAAACGATTTTATTTGCTCGAAGATTGTTTCAACAATTTTTGGTGGACATATATACCATGATTGAAGCAGAACGATTGTTCTTTATTAGAAATAACCAACCATCACTGAGAGCAGATAATGTCAAGAATCTTAAAGGAGCTGCGGCTAGAGGAGATACAGAAGGGGCTGCTACTGGTAGTCGTGTTGTCATTCCAGCCTCTTTCACCGGAGGACATAGTTACATGAGGGGAAAACTACCAGGATGCTATGGCAATTTGTAGATGGTATGGATATCCTGATTTGTTCATAACATTTACATGTAATCCTAAATGGCCAGAGATCACGAGGTTTGTAAACAAGCGTGGGATAAGGCCTGAAGATAGGCCAGACATCATATGTCGTGTGTTTAAGATCAAACTTGACCAACTGGTGAAGGATTTGAAAGAGCGCAAAATTTTCGGTCGTGTTAGATCCGGTAACAAACTAATTTGCCCTTTATTTCCACAATTCTATAATACTTTTTATTTATTAAAAAAAGGGGATTTCTTTAATGTCTTGTGATAAATTTCAATAATTAATAACCGTGACTAATTATATGTCTACATGTTATCTTTGTAGTTGTTTATACGGTAGAGTTCCAAAAGAGAGGCTTGCCCCATGCTCATATATTACTATTTTTGCACCATGATGATAAGTTTCCAGATGCTGAAGCTATTGAAGTTGCATGCAATGGCAAAATGAGCATAGTACACCCAATGTTAGTTTTTTGCTCAAATTGTCTTGGGTGTATGATGCATAATCTCGTATCTTCTCCATATTCTTTTACACCATATTTCCTTAATGTGTTTTTCTAATTATAGTTTTAAAAAAGAATTTACTTATTATTTTAATATTTTTTTGTTATAATTTTCCCATAGTTGGTCCCGTATTTGGTTTTTCGAAATCCAACTTAAAAAGAAATTAATTATTATTGACCCTAATATTAGATTTCCAAATTTGATTGATTTCACAGTATAATTTTTTCGGATTTCATTTGGGAAATTGATGACGTTATATAATTGGCATCTTACTTATGTTATTGCACGATGTATGTATGTGTGACACATGGCGAAAAATAGGATTCCTCTTATAGGCCTTACACGTTCTAGTTGGAGACGTTTCAAAACAACAATCTTCCATTTCAGCCATGGCAACCATTTTTTTATTTTTTGCAAAGATACAAAGAAACTAAGTTATGGAAGTTTATTTATATGGGAGATGCCGAATTATGAAACCATACAATTTATTTAAACTGTGAAAATCTTTACAATATATATGCAAAATATAAGCTATGCATTAAATGTGGAAGTAAAAGATGTCAAAAGCATATGACTATTTTGATTTCGTATGAACTAAATAATGCACAAGATAATATCTTTGCCTAGCTCAAAATCATGTTTAACAAAGCCTATTGCCTAGCACGAAATAATTTAGTGAATTTGAAAACATATTGTAGCAAGAGTCTAATTTATTTGCAGGTAATCTTATTTATTTTGGCTCAAAATCATAATTGGATTTAAAAGATAATATTTTTTGCTCAAAATCATGTTTAACGAAGTGTAATGCAATAGCATTAGGAATAATGGCCCAAATTAAAATCATGATTGATTGAAAGTATAATAATATCTTTGTAGACAATCTTATTGATATTATTCTATCTTTATCTAAGTGTATAAATATTTGCAAAATATATATTGGCTTAACTTTTATTTTAAGGATGACATATGTCCAACTTGCATTAATTAATTGACATGTATTTCCCTTTTCATGGGTGTAACGACACGTGTACATATTGATTTTGCTTTAGTAATTAGTATAGATAGATACTCCAAGGTAAAATTTATACTTCCTCCATTTCGCACTACTCGCACCGTTTCCTGTTTGCACATTATCCAATGCAATACTTTGAACCTTAATATCTCTATTATTGATAAGTAAAAATTATTAAAAGTTGATATTATGATAGTATGTATTAAGACGAATCAAATAAGACCCCATTTGACTATATTTTTTTCTTATACACTTGTAAAAAAATATTGTATAAGATTGATAGATGAATAGTGTTACTATGCTAATGTTGCGAGTATTGCGAAACAGAGAAAGTATTAGATGATGCATGTATGGGTATAAATACCCTCTCTCGAACATACGACCCAAGGCCCGAAGGACATAAGGCCCGCACTACTCACTTCACTATATAAACCCCTCATGGGGCTAAGGTAAAGGGATCCCATAATCCATTCTCTCTCCCTACACCCACACTCTCTCTATCTAAAATGAGTACTGACTTGAGCGTCGGAGGCCCCATCCTCGGGACACCCCGGGGGTTTGGGGTTCATTTGCAGGTTCTTCGCCGGAGCTCGGACTCAGACCGCTTATATCCACCGGAAAGAGGTACAACACTTTTAGACAGAAACAATTTGGCGCTAGAAGGAGGGGGAGAGAAAAAACGCCCATGGAAACCCACCATTTCCATGGCTACATTGCTCAGATAGCTATTTTATGGTTTGAGACACTCCGAATCAGACCAAAATTCACATGATCTACAAACTACAAGTCTTCAAGAAGAAGATATACACACAAGAATGCATGGAAGAAAGGAAAAGAGTGGTTGCAATTATATTTCACAAATATGTCAAATTTGGGTTGATTATAAACGGGCAATGATGCAACCAGATTTGTAAAACTTCATAGATACCTTATGCTGTGCATTTTCATTGTGGACATATCTCAAAGTCATGTCTCAAAATATCCCTCTTCCTTAATGAAATCCATAGCTGCCTTCATAGAACTAAAATCAGCACTTCCCACTACGACGACTCTTTCAATCTTATCATCTTCAAGTTCAACTGTTCAACCCCATCATCAACGACTTACTTACAATGGCAGAGCACATCAACCAAACGTTGACATTCATATGATTGGAAGACAAATAAAGCAATACAAAGGCAAAAGAAAAAAACATCAGACCTCTTGAATATTGCGTACAATAAAAACAAGCTAAGTCTCTCCCACTCATGCTAGTTATTTGCGGTTAAATTTTCTCCAAAAATGCCAAGATGTTGCTGAGATTTGATGATTTGAGTTGGTATTAAACACTCCTCTGTATGATTCGTGAATTGGGGCTTGGACACAAGCAAAATCTCCCTTTATTTGGTCTGAATATATAATGCCTACAAGGTGTTCGGGAAAATGCTTAACCGAGTTCAGCCTACCAAAAAGCCAAGCAAATCCAAGTAATTCATAGCCCTAAAACCTCTGAAAGTAGACTGAGACCAACCAAAGCTTAAACCCAAACCAATGCAAAACAGAACAAACTCCCAGACCAGAACTCAGAATGAGCATCACCAACAAATACGATAAAATTAGGTGTGAGAGCTGATATGGGGACGATTAGCAGACTCTACACTCAAAATACAGAGACAGACCTCTACTATTACTTTCAGACCACAAATGGACGACTGAAGAGTACTCAGCAGACTCTAAATGGTTGATTGGGGAATCCCTTTCACACTGCAATGACGTGAGTAAAAGCTGGACAAACTGGTAGTCGGTCTACGTCAGCCAACGTCGACAATATATCAGACAAACACCACTCAAAACCACGCAGGTTCTACTATTGAAAACCTGTGAAAGTAATATGAAAGCGAGTGGCAGAACACGAGAGTTGAGTAGGCAAGGACAGACCCCATAGCGGCAGACCTGACCTGCAATCATGTGCATCTTGTGGAGCTGGGTTCGTAGAGCAATAAATCAGAAGGCAGAACACAAGCCAACACTCGTTGGCAGACCTTCAATGGGCCTATTCTGGACAGATTTGTCCAAACCAGAGCTTATAATATCGATGAGCAGATTTGATACAACCAGTAGAGGTGCCTCCTGGACAGACCCTCACGGAGTAGCTTACAAACTCAGCCTGCAGATTTGATCACTGTCTCCAGCGAGATGACGTAGGAAATGGGTCTGCAACGTTAATCAAAAAATTTGCAGACCACTTCGGGTTGAACAGACCAACAGAGTAGAGCACAATTGTCTGGTCAAAGACTTCAGTCTGCACATTAATCTGCACACCAAGCATACCGGGCGCAACCAGCGGAAGCAGATTACAGACACCATCCTCGCTTCTGTGCCAAATTAGCAGAGCATCATAATCCTCGCTTCTGCTACAAACTTCTGATTTGCGATAGCACCTACTGTCTACAGCAGGCGCACATAGCAGAGTAATGTACATCTAGAGAGCTGATGCGGGCAGACTGAAACGATGCAAGCAGACAACTTCTGGTCGATTGCAGACTCGATTAACAGGCTCCAAGTGAATAATTGCAGATTGCAGACGGCAAACTCCAGATTCGTTTTGCAGAGCTTAACTCTCTACGCACTCGAATTACTCTTGGTATTTGGTAACTCTCGATTACTCTTTGACAGAGAGCAGACCAACGTGACTCGGCTGCATAACTCAGTTTAGCAGACAACAACCACGGTCTTCAAATATTATTTCTTCAACTTTCTGCAGAGAGAACACCAAATTGGCAGAGCCCCGCAACCTGCATCAGACCAAGCTGGTATTCTATATCGAACTTCAGCAGACTCGGCTAAATAACAGCGAGCTAAGTATCCCACCTCCACTATTATTGAAATCAATTTTGCTTATTTTTGACGCAAAATTAGATGGAGTTTCATGTTGGATGTTATGCTTAGTTCATATTACAAGCTTCAAACATTGATTATTTGTCAATGATTATCTGAAGAGTTACAAACATTAATTCTATTTAATTACATGACATGATCAAATGATGTCTTTCGACCTTTATGTATGTCTAGTTGGGAATATACTACTCTCAAATTAACCCAAGTTCAACTTAAGAGTGGGGGGCAAATGAGTACATATGACCCAACTTAATGGGAAATTTCTTTGGAATATTCATTGTAGTGCTCAAGTATACGTGACCCAACTTGCTGAATTCATTGTAGTGCTTGCTTATGAAAGCACCTACTTTGTGAGTCTGCACATATTATTGAAGGCTTCAGCAAGCTATTAAGCCGCTGAAAAGATATATTCTGTTATTATTATTGCAGACACATCTTATCGAAGACTCTAGCAGGCTTAAACCTGCTAAAGAGGTATTCTGTTATTAGTATTGCAGACCCCATCTCAGACAGAGGGCTCTGCCATTATTATCATTAGCAGATCCTCACTTCAGACAGAGGATCATGCCCCTTATATTATTGAACACCCCAGCGAGCTGTTAAGCCACTCGAAAGATATTTTGTTGAAGACTCCAGCGAGCTCTCAAGCCGCTGGAAAGACTTATATTATTGAAGACTCCAGCGAGCTCTTAAGCCGCTGGAAAGATATTTTATTGAAGACTCCAACGAGCACTTAAGCCGCTGGAAAGACTTAAACGAAGAGCTAAGTTATGTTACAAATCGAGCTCTACTGAAGAAGCAGATAGCTTTGCTGAAGAAGCAGAGTGAAATACTTAAGCGAAGAGCTAAGTATAGTTTCGAATCGAACTCTGCTGAAGAAGCAGAGAGCTCTGCTGAAGAAGCAGAGTGAAAGACTTAAGCGAAGAACTGAGTTATGTTACAAATCGAGCTCTGCTGAAGAAGCAGATAGCTCTGCTGAAGAAGTAGAGCGAAATACTTACGCGAAGAGCTAAGTATAGTTACGAATCGAACTCTGCTGAAGAAGCAGATAGCTCTGCTGAAGAAGCAGGGAGAAATACTTAAGCTGAGAGCTAAGTATGGTTACGAATCGAACTCTGCTGAAGAAGCAGAGTGAAGGACTTGAATGAAGAGCTAAGTTCTTTACCGTCATTATTAGCAGATCTTCACCTTATTATCGTAGAGCACCATCTCAGAGGGCTCTGCCGTCATTATCACAATAGATCCTCGTTTCAGACAAAGGATCCTGTCCCTTACCATTACAGCGGATCCTCGCTTTAGACAGAGGATCCTGCTCATTATTATTATAGCAGATCCTCGCTTCAGATAGAGGATCCTGCTCTTTATTATTACAGCAGATCCTCGCTTCAGACAGAGGATCCTACTCTTTATTATTACAGCAGATCCTCGCTTCAGACAGAGGATTCTGCTCTTTATTATTACAGTAGATCCTTGCTTCAGACAGAGGATCCTGCTCTTTATTATTACAGCAGATCCTCGCTTCAGCCAGAGGATCCTGCTCCTTATTATCATCGCAGTCCCCATTTCAGCCAGAGGGCTCTGCTACTATTATCCGAGCAGATTCTCGCTTCAGACAGAGGATCCTGCTCCTTATTATTATCGCAGAGAGGATCATGCTCTCCATTATCATAGCAGCAAAAATATTAACCATTGGCAGACTAGAAGGGGGAAAACCCCCCAGGCTGGCAGAGCAGAACAGGGTCTGAGCCAGAGCAGAGACCGAAGAGGTCCTCAGAGCGCATAAACTGTCTGCAAAAAAAGGGGGTCGACCGTAAGATAAAACACCCAACAGAGCCCCAGGGCTAGTGAAGTGAATCGGTTGTCGGCTCGACTTAGCGATGTCATAGACCTCTATCCCTAAGTTTTGCAGGGCCAAAGGTCCATAAAGCAGCGAGGATAAGTCACAGACAACTAAGGTTGATGGGGATACCGGAGTTCAAAATAAGGACCAAGTGCACCCCGAAAAAAGGGCAGATCCTTATCAGACAGAGGATCATGCTCCTTATTATAGCTGATCCTCGCTTCAGACAGAGGATCATGCTCCTTATCATAGCAGATCCTCACCTCAGACAGAGGATCATGCTCTTTATTATTATAGCAGATCCTCAGACAGAGGATCATGCTCTTTATTATTATAACAGATCCTCGCTTCAGACAGAGGATCATGCTCTTTATTATCATAGCATATCCTCGCTTCCGACAGAGGATCATGCTCCTTATCATAGCAGATCCTCACTTTAGACAAAGGATCCTGCTGCTTATTATTAGCAGAGGACCCTGCTCCTTATTATTATAGCAGACCCTCGCTTCAGACGAAGGATCCTGCTCATCATCATTACATGTCCACGTATCATCGTTATTGCGGACTTGTCTATAGCATTCTAATCTCAGTCTGCCTCCTCTGCTGCAAGAAAAGTAGACAGACTGGGGGGCAAGGATACGTATGGTAGGAGGAAGAAAGTAGCAAAGAAATAGCATATTTTCTTTCATAAACCACTCAAAAGAACGCAAAAAATACAAAACTAGCAGAGGCTTTAGACGACGCTACATTCTTGCTCATCAGAACTGACTCTCAGATTGGTGAAGCAACACTGCAGACTACGTGAGCAGACCTTCATTAGAGGATGCTACACGACATACTATCAGAGAAGACTCCTAAGTAAAGGAAACTGCTTCTCTTATTACTTAAGAAGATCCTCAATTAGAGGACGATACACCTTAGCTCATTGAAGCAAGCTCTCTGACTAAAGAGGCTATATCTCACACCAGAGACTCAATCACGCACAAAGGTCATCATGAAGACATACATGTCCAATACCATGAGGAACCAAGTGAATAAGCCCAGTATAGTTCAAGTTCAATCAACGATTATCACTCGAACTAGGGGGCAAATTGTATGGGTATAAATACCCTCTCCCGAGCATACGGCCCAAGGCCCAAAGGACATAAGGTCTGCACTGCTCACTTCACTTTATAAACCCCTCATGGGGATAAGGTAAAGGGATCCCAGAATCCATTCTCTTTCCCTACACCCACACTCTCTCTATCTAAAATGAGTATTGACTTGAGCGGCGGAGGCCCCGTCCTCGGGATACCCCGGGGGTTTGGGGTTCATTTGCAGGTTCTTCGCCGGAGGTCGGACTCAGACCGCTCATATCCACCGAAAAGAGGTACAACACTTTTAGACAGAAACAATGTCTTTTTATTGGACAATAAAGTTGATACGTTATCTATATATTTAGACAAATTTTATAGAATCTCTTATAATTATAACTCTTTTCATCGTATAATTATATGATTAGTACACGTGGATGGAATATTGTTTTTAGTTAGTCAGTTTTGTGTCGAAAATTTTTCCCAAGGTTAAAAGGGACAAATAAGATTGAACAATTTTTCCTCCCTAGCCATCGGATTTTGATTGTCATTGTAAAGGACAGTCAGAATACTGCTTTAGTTAGTTTAATACTCAATATTGAAACCTGGGAATGTTTGGTTCTACATCTAATTCTCCTCTCTCGGAAAGTAAATGATAATTACAAGTAGTTCTTCGTAGATCACCCTTGTGCAGTTCATCTATGATCTATTATTGAGGTAGTAAATTATAGTTTGTAGTAACAGTGAGTGATTGTCTCGGGAACAGCTGGAAATGGGTAGAGATTTATTAGAGACAGAGTACCCCTCCTCGCCTGGATAACACATTAGTTTAGTTTAGACTTTAGAGAAGACGTGTCGTATAGGGTAGATGATGAGTTATTGAGACTTGAGAGTATAGGAACCAAAGGTCCAAAACATACCATTTGAAATTGGTGAAATATTACATTACCGACGAATTATAATTATTGTGGGTCCAAGGGAACCTAGCAATATCGTACTTGAGCATAATTTTTTTTTTTTGAGGGAATGGACTTGAGCTTAACTTGCATTTGGGAAAGTTAAACAATCGTTTATCAAGCGGTAATCTACCTATTTGGATCTCTTAAAATCGCCCGACTTAAAATCAGATCAAAACACGATCTTAAAAATTGGCTCTTGGGCAAATTTTTGTGATCTTAAATCCAAATTCAACGGAATCCAAGTAACTGAAATATGTGGGTCGAAATCAACATGGCCTATTATACACTTCCTTTGTTTCTAACATTTTTTTCATTTTCAAAATAGTTGCACCATTTCATATTTTCACGCTTATTAATGCATTGTTATTCACTTTAGTATCTTAAATTATCAATTACCAAAATATATAAAAAGTTGATTTTAAGAAAATATATACTACTATTAAACAAATCTAACAACATCTCATAAAATGAGGTTTTCCCAAAAATTAAATCACCAAAAACAATCCTAGTATAAAAGATGTGAATAGTAATTACAATGCAAATGGTGCACCTATTTTGAGACGAAGGAAGTACTTGTATACAACATAGGATTATCGTTTAACTATTACTATCACTAGCTTAAACATAACAAATTTAAATTGAAACATCAACAACGTAGGGAGAACAAACTAATGTATTTTACCCTGAAAAACCCTTGTGGGATTTCATCTCATAACCTTAAGGTTCAAAAGATCATCCCTTACTACTAGGTCATGTGCTACTTCATATTTCGATTTGGCTATTAATGACTACTCAGTCCCATATTAGTTGTAACACTTTTCTTATATGGTTGTCTCTTATTATTTGCAACACTTCTATTTTAGCCATGTACCCACCAATTTTTTATTATATATCACCCAACTAATATACACACTCATTCATTGATTTATGTGTAAAACATTACAATATTACTCCCCTACTCTATTAACTTCCTAAAAGTACCACATCACTTTTTATCACATCAATATAACCTACATCCTACTCTATTAGCTTCCTAAAACTATGTGCACAAGTTATTGTTGCAATTAATATCGGACAGAGAGAGTATTTATTATAATATGTTATTTGTGAAATATATTGTGTATTTTTGGTATACATCTTGCATTGAAATGAGATATATTGAAAACATCCTAATTTCACTTAACCTATTAGGTTAAACTCTGATGTGATTATATCATATGTTGGGTCTTGCATGGGATGATCGAAGTTCAAGTTCGCGGGTCGCAATAGGTGGCGCGAACAGCGACAGAGTTCCTATTGGGGAGGAAAACTGAAACTTAATTAAAGTATCACGAATCGAGAAGCAGATCATGGGTCGCAATCCCTACTTGTCGCGGGGCGACGTAGGTCGCAGTCCTCGACTTGTTATCTTCCCCTTTTCCCCAAATTATAGATATGAGAGATATAACACACATAAATATAAAAAAGAGCAAATCTTAGGGTTTGTGAGACTTTGTGAGGGAGCATTTAATGCAACACCATTAATGCTTGTAATCTATTTCTCATTCATCATGAATGCTACTCCAAAATGCAACGATGGCTTTTACTCCCGGCTCTCGGTCTTACCACGGTGCCATTACCTAAATCTCTCTCTTTATATACTTCATTTTGCTTAGTTACTTGGTTTACTTGTTCTTGGATTGTATACTGTTGATTGTGGGTCGTTAATTGCAAATTGGTTTCTACTTTGCTAAGTCACAAAAAATGGTTTTAGAGCCAAGGTAAAATCTTTGGTGAAATTGATTTAGGGCTTGTGTGAAAACTTGTTGTTTGTGATTAAATATCAAAGTTTGGGGTTCGTAGGTGTTTAGAGATTAAATTTTGGAGAAATATTTGTTCTTTTTTGTTGAAGACCTAAAACTTTATGATAATTATCATTGGATGAGAATAAGTTGAAGATTAAGAAGTTTGACGGGAAATAGCAAACGAGAATGTCCAAAACCCAAGAATAAGGGAGAATTGAATCAAAAGAACACGGATGATGCCGGTTCATTAGTAAGCTTGGCCTCAAGCAATGAATGGAAGAAAAAGAAAGGATGACTACTTTTCCTTATGCTTTGCCCGTTGGTAGCATGATGTATGTTGTAGTTTGCACTAGACCCGATATTGCCCATGTGGTGGGAGTTGTGAGTAGATTGATGACAAATGCGGGTGACTGACATTGGGAAGCTGTGAAATGGCTCTTGAGGCACTTGTTGGGTACCTCAAGTATGAATCTTTTCTTTGGGATGAAAGAGTTGTTCTTGAAGGTTTTGTTGATGCCGATTTTTGGGGTATACTATGACTCAAGCAAAAGCATTTCGAGTATGTTTTTACTATTGGCAGTACGACCATTAGTTGGATGAGCAAGCTCCAAAAGTGTATCTCCATGTCTACGACGAAAGCCGCGTATGTATCTATGTCGAAGGGAGGAATGGAGATTGGGTGGCTAAAGAAGTTCCAAAACCCAAATGGGCATGTAACAAGGTCTTTGTGTGTTGCATAGTGATAGTCGAAGTGTTGTGCAATTGATAAGAATCCTATGTTACACTATTGCACTAAACACATCATGAGGCAATATCACTAAACTAAGAGTCCAGTGAAGGATGGATCTATGTGTTTGAAGAAGATTATTAGGTCAAATAATCTGGTGGATATGCTCACAAAGGTTATTAATTCTAAGAAAATGGGGTTGTGTCAGACCTCAATTGGTCTCCATCCATGAGTTTATGTGGATGTTCTTAATGGAAAGTTGTGCTATAGTGAAACATTGTTGATGATGAGATTTGTTGGGGGTGTTATGTGATTGCTTGCCACTTAGACCAATTTCCAAGTGGGATGTTGTTGGGTCTTGTGTGGAGATAGTCGAAGTTCAAGTTCAACTTCACGGGCTGCAACAGGTGTCACGAGTAGAGATGAAGTTCATTGTGCGACGGAAAACTGAAGCATGAAGCATCGCAAAGAAGATCGCGGTCACGAGGGCGAAGTGGTTCGTGATCCACGACCTGTTGTTTCCCCCTCGTGCTACGTTTGTGTTGCTGTCGTTTTGCGCATACTCCCCTTTTCTACAAATGGTAAATATGAGAGATAAAACACTCACAAATATAAACACTAAAGCAAAGATTTGGGTTTGTGAGATTTTATGAGGGGGCATAGAATGCAACACCACTAATGCTTGTAATATCTTTCTCATTTATCATCAATACTACTCCATAGTGAAACGGTGGATTTTTACTCCCGACTCGCATGTCTTCCCATGATGCCATTACCTAACTCTCTCTCTCTCTCCCCCCTTTGTATTCTTCATTTCGCTTACTTACTTGCTTTACTTGTTCTTTAATTGTTTATTGTTGATTTTTTAAGTCAATTCCAATCTGGTTTTGTTTGGGCCCGGTCCAGTCTTGATCCACCTAATTCTTGGAAAATACTAGAATACCCCTGGAAATGTCAAATGACTATTTTGCTCTTAGGCCTCCCCAAGGAAACAAGGTAGACAATCATGTGACCACTAGGTGACATCATCATCCTCATAGGATGACATCACTCCAAGTACAACCTATACATAGTACATGCAACTGATCAGACAGGCACGATTTTACACACATTCTAATACTCGGAGCAAAGTACTATTTTTGGCATTATCTGAATCAGTTCTGATCTAACTTAAGCATCGGAGAACGTTCTTGGCTACAACCCCCGAGGTAGTTCACCGGCTCTCGTTTTGAAGGATTCGACATGCAGGCCTCGAATAGTCAATTCATACCATCGAGTCGACAGTTGGATCTCCCAATTACAAGTTTCTACTATGTTTCTTTAGAACTGAAACAGGTTTCTACTTTGGTAAGTCACAACATTATATATAGTTCTCCCCCTATTTCTGAGCTAATTTATGTGTTAATCGTATTCTCAGAAGTTGTTTTCTACTATCTTTCCCCTTTTAATTGTGGTTTGATGTTTTATGATTAGTTGTAGGTTTTAGGAGACTTTTTCCCTACATTTACTGCTTTATGATTGTCACGGTGAAGCTAGGGAGTTCTGGAAGCAGTTACATGAAGTTTTGAGGGTCCGAGGTCTTGGACAAGTCTAGCATTGACGACTTGGTGCAAAATGCCGGAGAGGGCATGACTTGAGGTGCCCCCGATTCGATCAATTTTTCGTACCTCTTCGTGCGTCCAACGGCTTGTCTTTTGTTGAGAAGGCCTCCCGACTGGGTAGTGTGTGCTCAATGAGATAGAGCAGTATGCAATTCTTAGTATTTGAAGGATTAAAGTATTGAGTAGCACCCGATCAGACAAGACAACTTGTGCCCTATCATGCGTTGTTCCCCAAGATGATATTTCGTAACTTTTTTGTCTTTTTATTTCCTTTTCACGAGCCCTTTTAGGATAACTCTAAATAACAATTTCCTAGTTTCTTTTCCATCATCTTTCATTATTCTCATTAGATTTCATACTTTTGAATATTTCTCAAGTTCAATGAAAGTATTAGTTTTAGTTTCAATATGATAATTTCTCTCCTTATCGATCTTCTTGTTTTTTTGTTTACTTCAATTTCTATTATTTTAGTATTACTTAAAGCAATTCCATAGTTTTTGTTACTAGTTTCATAATTATGCCTAAGTAGTTTATTTTCTTGGGCTTAGTGAGGCAAGCCATGTTTTGATTTTAATGTTTTGACTCTTTCTAGTGCTAAGGTTGTAATTACTTCCTCCGTATCAAAAAGATTGCAACAAGTCATTTTGCACGCATTTTGAGGAATCGATTTAATGGTATAAACGAGCAAATTAGTCAAGATAATTTCAAAGACTAGAAGCGTATAGTCTCATTCTTGGTAGTATTAAAAATACTTTGCCTAATGTGCTCGTTTATACCATTAAATCTCTTCTTCAAAATGCGTGCAAAATGGCTTGTTGCAATCTTTTTGATACGGAGGAAGTAGATCAATTCCAGTGTTATTTGATTTCATGTGTAAACTGTGTGATTGACCGATATCATGAATTACAACTCGCTAATAATTGTTGGAACTGAAAGATCGCACTTTTAAAGGCCTAGAACTAGGGGTGTTTATCGGTCTCAGACCGGACCGAACCGGACCGACCATGGATCAGGACCAAAACTTATGAAAAATGGAGACTTAAGACCGGACCGAATTAAAACTAGTCTTGAGATGGGACCGGATGGAAATCACAGGGACCGGACTAAAAAAAAGACCGGTTAGACCGAAAATTCAATTTAGTTTTTAGGGAAATTTCCTGAGGTGCCCCTGTGGTTAGGGCTAATTCCTTGGGTACCCTCAGGATATTTAAGCTAACTCAAATGCCACTAAGGTCACTATCGGTGCCTAAAATGCCCTTACTACTAACTTACGTTAACTTTCCGTTAAGTTTTTATAATTACATTTAATTTTCATTAATAACAATAGAAAAAAAAATTAAAAACCCCCCACCCCTCACACTCTCTCTCCTCCCCCCACCCACCCTCTCTCGTCCTATCCCTTTCTTCTAACCCTCCATTGCCGTCAATTTCTGAGCTCAAAACCCTAACAGTTCACCATTAGATTCACCGTTTTCTCCAAATCAAAACTTTGCTAATTCGAAACTCAAACCCTAAAACCTATTGTTGATTGGTTAAATTAAAAAAAAAGGAGCGAAGATGAGGATTATGATCAAAGGAGGTGTTTGGAAGAACACCGAAGATGAAATCATTAAAGCTGTTGTTTGATAGGCCGTCGTCGAGCCTACCAAAGATAATTTTATCTCGGTCTCGCTAACTAAGTTGCAATGGCAAGTAGGGTCATATCCACAGGGAGTTAAGATCAATCAGTGAGTCTTTATGGTCGAATAAACTAAGGGTAACCAAAGGGAGGGGGTCAAGATTCGTGTGAATTAAGACTAAAACAACTAAAAAGAGCTAATCTAAGTAAAGACAATCAACAAATAAGGGGGTAACAATGCGATTAAAGTACTAGGTGTTTGGGCCTCTTCCAGTCATGGCCCACCTAACCGGTGAAATGACTAAAATACCCTTAGGGGGCAAAATTACCATTTTACCCCTAAGGATCCTTCAGGCCAGAAAGTACAGGCCTTTAGTCAGGCCCACTGACAAAAAGGCTTTCATGACGTCACCATCTTCACCAGATGACGTCACCCCAGTACTACCTATAAATCGTACTCTCATCTGATCATTCAGGTACGTTTTTTCCATATATTGCAGAGCATTTACTAGTACTATTCTCTCTGATTTCTGAGATTAGATCTGACTTAAGCATCGGAGAGCCGAGCCCGGGAACATCCCCGGGGTAGTTCACGGTTCTCGGTTTTACAGGTGCCAGGATTCGAAGACCTTGGACTTATTTGGTTACTACCCTAGATGGAAATTAGACTTCCCTGAATTACAAATTCATTGTGTTTCTTGTACCCGAAATAGTTGGCGCCGTCTGTGGGGACCTAACATAACAGCTACATTTTCGAACACCATGACACGAGGACAAGGTCCCGCGGTAATACTGCTCGAAGGACTGCTTCTGAGAATGCTCAGACTACTCTGCTGAACCAAGGGGGTGTTATCGTGGAGGACGATACCGATGTCCCAGAAACTGGAAGCCAGGCTGACATGGCTATAGAAGCACCACCACCAGCAGTGACTTACTCAGATCTTCGACAACTCGAACTCCGAATGGAAAGACATATGACTACTGTCATGCGACAGCTCGTTTCAGTAATGAAGACTCAACAGACTACTCCCCCTGACCGAGGGACAGTCCTGGATCAGACTGAGGCTCATCGAAGGGCAGCTCAGCCAAAACGTGCCCTAACCGAGCATGTTGTTGGCGGTCCCTCGAAGAAGATGCCTGCCACTTCGAAAGGAAAATCTATCATGTCACCGGGCCAAGATGATGTTCGACATATCATACAACAGAGACAGAAGAGGGGTAAGAATTTCGACGCCCGGGAGATCATCGAAAAGATAAGAGAACAATCCCAGTCTCGACAAGCTGGCTGACGAAGGAAAATTGAACAGATATCTCAAAGAACCCCAGGGAGATCGAAGAAGAGATAAGGGAAAAGAGAAACAAGCCAAGAGCAATGAAACCGAAGGCTGTGTAGGCGTCATAGCTGAGGGGCTTCGCTTCAGGAGGCCTAACATGCAATGCAAGGAAGAATCACCTATACCATCTAAAAGATGCTGAGAGAATGAAAAAACCGGACACCCCCACCATGGTGTTCGGAGAGAGTTTGAAGGAAATACAACCCCCCATGATGACCCCCTGGTCATCGAACTGAAAGTGGCCAATCACAGGGTTGGTCGAGTGCTGATAGACAGTGGAAGCTCGGCAGACATCATTACTTGGGAATGTCTGCAAAAGCTCAAATACGAGAAGAATGACATCAAAGCCATCGACCAACCTTTGGTTGGATTCGGAGGCCAATCTGTTCACCCCCTTGGAGTCATCAATTTACCTAGTCGGTTTGATGACAAGGGAAAAGGACGATGCCTTCCAATCGACTTCCTAGTTATTGACATTGACCTTCCCTATAACATCATCATAGGAAGGCCCGCACTGAACAGAATAAAAGCTGCCATCTCGACCTACCAGCTTCTATTGCAGTTCAAAGCAGATGATGGGACAATTGGCAGGTTACATGGGGATCAAAAGTCTGCTCGAGAGTGTTATGTTAATAGCTTGAGAAGGAGTAAGCCAGTCGAACCAAGATCAGGGAAAAGGAAAAGAGAAGAAAAAGAAACTGACAAAATTTCACCTCCACCATTGGGTTTGTTCTACAACGAGAACCCAGTCAACTACAATCAACCTCAGCCGGTCGATGAAGATGAAGAGATACAACTCGGACCTGATCCTAACCGGACAGTTCGAATTGGAAAGGACCTTAACCAGGTCGTTCGAAAAGAGATAGTGGACCTCCTCCAAGAGTATGAAGAGGTGTTCGCATTTTCAGCTGATGAGATGCCAGGGATAGACCCCTCGGTCACTAAACATCAGCTAAACATCAAGTCACAATTCAGGCCCATCAAACAAAAGTTAAGACACCAGGGCACTGAAAGGAACAAAGCAGCAGCTGAAGAGGTGAAAAAGCTGCTAAGTGCAGGAATGATAAAGGAATGTCAATACACATAATGGCTGTCGAACGTAGTACTAGTTCGAAAGCCCAACGGAACATGGCGCATGTGCGTCGATTTCACTGATCTCAATAAAGCGTGTCCCAAAGATGACTTCCCCCTCCCTAAAATCGACAAGTTGGTCGATTCCACAGCAGGTCACGCACTTTTTAGCTTCATGGATGCGAACGCTGGTTACCACCAAATTCCCCTCGCCGAGGAAGATCAGGTGCATACCGCATTCATTACAAGTTCCGGGATTTATTGCTTCGTGGTCATGCCGTTCGGACTTAAGAACGCAGGGGCTACATATCAAAGGCTTGTGAATAAAATGTTCGAGAAGCAGTTAGGGCGCAACGTTGAAGTCTATGTCGACGACATGATAGTTAAGAGCAAGCTGGTCGAGGATCATGTCGAAGATCTCCGGGAGACCTTATCCACCCTCCGCTCTTACAACATGAAACTGAATCCTAAGAAGTGTGTCTTCGGCGTTCGAGGAGGAAAATGCTTAGGATTCTTAGTGGACGAGAGGGGCATCGAAGCTAACCCTGACAAAATACAAGCCATCATCAACATGAAGTCTCCTCGAACTGTGAAGGAGGTTCAAAGACTCACAGGATGTATGGCTGCCTTAGGAAGATTCCTATCAAGATCAGCTGAGAAGAGCTTACACTTCTTCAATACATTGAAGAAACCATGCTTCGAATGGGACTGTGAAGCAGAAAATGCCTTTCAACAATTGAAAACCCACTTAGCTTCATTACCGAAGCTTGTTTCACCCTTGCCGGGAGAAATATTATTCGTTTATCTCGCGGTATCTGAAACCGCTCTAAGTGTTGTACTCGTTGCCGAAAGAGACAAGCTACAACACCCGGTATATTTTGTTAGTCATGCTTTCTGAGGGGCTGAGAGTAGAAACCCCCCGTCGGAGAAAATGATATACACCTTGGTGATGGCCAGTCGAAAATTGAAGCGTTATTTTCCATCTCATCCAATCAAAGTACTCACTAGTCAGCCACTCATAAATCTCATTGAAAGTAGGAATGGCTCTAGTCGAGTCATTGAATGGGCTAATCAATTATCAGACATCGGTTTAGAGTTCGAACCCAGAAGAGCAATAAAAGCACAGGCCTTAGCCGATTTCATTGTTGAGTGCCCAACAGAAGTCGAGACTGCCACCCTAACAGGGACATGGCAACTCTATGTAGATGGCTCTTCATCGAAGGCAGGATGCGGAGCAGGTCTACAGATAATAGACCCTCTCGAGAATAAAATGGAATATGCAATAAAATTTGACTTTGCTATTCAAACAACGAAGCTGAGTATGAAGCCCTCCTGCTCGGATTAAAACTATGCCTTTCGAATGGGGCTAATGAAATAACCGTCAAGACAGATTCACAGCTGGTCGTTGGTCATGTCAAAGGAGAATTCGAAGCAAAGGAAGACAATATGAGGATGTACCTAGGCAAGGTAAAGGAACAGCAGCAGAAATTCACCAAGTTCTCTATACAACATATCCCACGGTCCGAAAACCAACAGGCGGATGCTCTATCTCGAATGGCAAGCTCAGCATCCGGACTGGAACCTCGAACCATCTCTTGGGAAGTGTTGTACAAGCCAAGTATCAACAGCCAACTCCTCATTTGCAGTATAGACCGTTCGAACAATTGGATGCAAAGCATCCGTCTATACTTCCAAGAAGGAAAATTACCTGAAGATGAAAAAGAAGCGGAAAGAATACGACGCCGTGCAAGTTGGTTTCTGTTGCATGACCACCTGCTATAGAAGAAGTCCTTCACACATCCCCTTCTAAGATGTGTGACACTCGAAGAAGGCCAACAGATACTTCAAGAGATACATGAGGGCACCTGTGGCACAGGGGGCTCGAACCGTAGCTGGAAAATCCCTTCGAGCAGGATATTATTGGACAACAGTGATGAAAGATGCCAAAGACATGGTCAAAAAATGCCACAACTGTCAAGTGTATGCCCATGTACATCGACAATCAGCCACTCCTCTCACTACAATGCAAGCTGTACTACCATTCGACCAGTGGGGGATGGACATCCTCGGGCCCTTCCCAGTAGCATCTGGTGGAAGAAAATTCTTATTGGTAGCTGTCGACTACTTCACCAAATGGATCGAGGCTGAACCCTTAGCCACCATCACAGATAACAAAGTGCAAGACTTCATCTGGAAAAACATAATCACTCGTTTTGGCATACCTCGAGCACTCATATCAGACAACGGTCGACAATTCAACAGTGGTCCTACCAAAGCTTACTGCGCTCGATTCGACATACAAACAAGATTTTCTGCTGTCAGTCGACCGCAAACCAACGGACAGGCCGAGGCAGCCAACAAAGTCATCCTCAAAGGGCTGAAGAAAATGTTAGATGGAGCGAAAGGGTCATGGGTTGAAGACTTACTAGGAATACTATGGTCAGCTCGAACTACGGTAAAAGAAGCAACTGGTCATATGCCTTTTAACTTAGTCTATGGAAGTGAAGCTGTGCTGCCAGTTAAAGTGGATATCCCCTCATCGAGGATAACATTCTTTGATTACGAGCAAAACGAAGAAGAGAAAAGCGTCAACCTCGACCTCTTGCCAGAGACCAGGGAAATACACTGCTCAAATCAATTGCTCAGAAGGCTAGAATGACCAGGCTATACAATCGAGGGGTCAAGGAAAGAAAGTTCGAAGTAGGAGACCTATTCCTTCGAAAGATTGAAGCCACAGGAAAAAAGATGGACCTTGGCAAGCTAACTCCAAATTGGGAAGGACCATATCGAGTAACTGAGGTTATTCGCCCTGGAACATACAGACTCGAGAACATGGATGGTGATCCTTTGTTTCGTCCATGGAATATCGAAAACTTGAGGAAGTTCTACGTTTAAGGCCAACCACAACAACTTAAGGGGCTAATATGACAGCAAGCTAGATAATTCTTCGTACTACTTCGACCTCACCGGTCTAGATGAGGATTAAGTTGCTGTGATATACAAGTATTTGTAATGTTCTTAAAAACTTGTAGACCTTGCTGGTCCAAACAGACTTGAGAATTATGAATAAAATATGACCTCACCGGTCTTTCGAAATTGTCATACATTTTATTTATGTATCGTGTTCGAATTTTCTTTAATACCTAACAGGTTCAAAAGAATTTATGACCTCACCGGTCTCAAACTTATTATCGTCACATCATCAATCTGTTGAGTTACGCGACTCCTTTGAGGAGGGCCTTCGAATTTTTAAATGGACCCTTCTTTGAGGGTGCTCGAATTTTTTCATACAAAAGGAAACAGGAGACCTCGCAGGTCGAAAATAAATGCGAAAAGTATGAAACAAGATGAGCAAAAAGTTCTTTTCATTCCATTCGAAGTAAAGATTACAAGCTTTGAAAACAGAATAAAAAGAAAGCTAAGTAACTGAGTTACAAAAAGTTAAATACACAACGCTGAGTTACAAAGTCAAGGGGCCTCTATATTGATATCCTCCTCCTCAGACGAGGACTCGGATGAAGAGCTCGCATCATCAGCTTCATCCACCTCAGGCTCCCCTTTGACAGCTTCCGTAGCAACCTCAGCAGCTTGAAATTCGCCTTCCTTGACAGGAGAAAGGTCGACAGGGGCTTGATCCTCTGTGACCTCTGCGGCCTCTGCAACCTCCTCAGGGACAGAGGTCGAAGCTTCACCGGCCCCCCGCTTAGCCTTTTCCATCTCCATATATGCATTAAGGGCCTTCTGCTCATACTCATCATACTTGGCCAAAACCTGTTGTAAGTCCAGACCAGGAGCCAAGTCCTTCAGAGTCTTCTCGAAAAAGCCCTGGACTTCACCTCGAGCAGATTGGAAACCCTCAACCATCTTTTGGTCAGCGAAGAGCTTTCCCTCCTGCGATCGCTTCCAGCGACGGATGTACTTGTTCCTCTTCTGCTTTAAGTCCTTAACGGACTTATCATATTTTTGTTGCAAGTCATCCCGCTGAGCCTGGGTCCGATCAAGCAGCTCCTTTTGGCCCCTCAGCTGGCCCTCGAGATCAGCAACCTCTTTTCGAGAGGCCTCGAGCTTCTTCTCAGTGGCTTTGAGCTGGTTGGATAGCTCCTCCTTATTGGTCATTAGGCTCGTCCTCTCGCTCCTAAAATCCTCGAGGTTGTCAGCATTCAACCTCTTGGCCGTCTCGAGCTCAGCTTCGAGATAACGGACCTTTCGAGAAGCCTCCAGCAGCTCCTGTTTACACTTATCGAGCTCCTCAGCCAGATTACCCGAATCACGACCCTCCTTTTCAGTAAGGCAGGCCATTCGGATGGACATCTGCGACAACAAAAGTAACAAGATGAGTGAAGTTGAAAGTGGGATATGGACAAAAGAAATAGATAGAGACTCACTTGTAACCAGCATTCGTTCAGTGCCTTGATCGCCTTCGCTTCACTGAGCTTAGAGATGTCCTCCTTATCACCAGGCACTAGCAATGCCTCTCGAACTCGTTGGTAACGATCTCGCAGAGCCTTTCGGCTGGCATTCTCGATGCTGACAGCACCGGACTGACCGTCGACATCATCTAGCCAAGAAGATTTTGTCTTCTTAACCAAAGGCTCCTCGATTTCGTCCTCGCCTAAAGGACTGGAACCCCCACCTAAATGAAAACTAAGATCCGGTATTAAGGGATCGATGGATGGAGAGGTGCGGGCCTTCCTCTTCAATCCTGCATCCTCAGTAACTTCGACCATCGATAGAGGGGGGTCAGGCAGAGTGGCAGGAGGGGCAGGCAAAGGCTTCGGCGTTACCGATTTCGCCTTTGGCTTGTGTTTTGGAATCTGCACAAACAAGAAACTAAGTTAACAGGAAATAGAACTAGAATCAAGCAAGAGAGCGTTCGAACTTACAGCAGGAGGTTTGGGAATTTTAAGTTCCCCGTTTGCAACGACATCCTGGCCATGGCTGCCATACCGCTCTTCGCAATGTTTTTCTTCATCTCCTCGTCGAGATTGTTATAAGCAAGTATTGCAAGGAAAAATGAGTCAAAAGCAAGTTTATATCACAAACAGAAAAAACAGATTAAGTGATCCCTACGTTGGTCATAGGCCGGGGACACGCCGAAGGCCGACAGGAAGTGCTCGTTGCCCAGGTCCTTGTCATTGGGCAGCCAATAATCAGTCTTGTATTTCGGCTTCCCATCAATGTGAAACGACGTGGCCTGGAAATGAATGGCCACTATAGCCTCCTCGGCGTCCATCTCGGGCACATTAAGATTCATGCCGAAGTTAGGAGGGCTATCAGACAAAGTAACAGGTACATCCCACGGCTGATCCCCTCGAAAAATGAAGAGGAACTCCCCTCGAAAAAGAGCATGGTTGGTTGGCATCTCTGTTGTGACCTTATATGATTTCTCATCTCTTAGGCCATCCTTGATCATTACAAGGTGTCTGGCTTGAAAAGAGTACCAACCGGGTCCATGACGAAGCTCAGACACTTCGTTTATTCGGAACATATTGCGCCAAAGGCGCAAGGACGGTCGCACTCCAAGTATGCGACAGATACACAAAAAGGCAACAATTGTCCCAACAGAATTGGGCAAAAGATGACATAAGGCTATGTTATATGCCTCTAAAATCTCCTTAAAAAGCCGGTGCAAGGGAAAACGCAAACCCAGCTCGAAGTATGATTTATATACACCAATGCATCCAGGGGGTGGTGACACCACCAAGTCCGTGATTGTGGGGGATACATAAAGTAGGGCAGCTTTATATGATACAGGGTCGACAAAAACGACAGCTTTCCCTGAAGATCCTTTCGCCACTTCCCCATTGACCAGTGGCCACTTATTCCCAATCTCATGTTGGGGGAAGGGCAGGGCTCGATATAGTCGGATGTTGAAGTCCCTTCATCCGTCGCCTCCATTATTTGCACTACACCAAGGGAAAGGAAAGAATCTAAGTAACTCCTCTTAGAAGGAGGGAAGGCTATCGTTACTTTATTAGGGTGATCTAAAAACTCTTCGGGTCCCTCGAAGTCCTCCTCACACTCCTCTTCCTCAATAGAAATGGCGTCGAGCAAAATATCAGAGTTCGGGGCCCAATAAGCTATTGATACAACAGGAGCCCCATCTACCCATGTTTCTACCCAGGGCATATAAGGAAGGGGAAAGGCATACGAGGCGCTCAGTTCGAAAACAGGGTTCATTATTTATAATACAGTGACCCCTATCGAATTTATTAAAAGAAAGGAAAAGAGTCAAGAAGGAGAAATCATACCTTGGTCGAATTACACGAAGGAGATTCCTCGCACTCTGAGCAGCACACAAAGGAAGCAAAGGGCTTCTTTAAAAAGAGAGAAAATTAGAGAGAGTAGAGAGAGAAATTGCAAAGTGAGTAAATGAGGAAAGAAGTGAAATATTTATATCTCACATACCCTGAACAGTGACCTCTCTAATATGAACAGTCACCCAACATGGGAGTTCGTGCCAAAGAGTAGAAGGAGGTTTGTTTCGATACGGTATGTATACAGTTGAAACGTATAAAAACGGTCAAATATGGTTGACCACCCCAAAAAGTTGACTTAAAAAATTGACTTTAAAAACATTTGACTCTAAAAGCGTTGACAGTCACCGGGGCTTCCTCGAAGAAATTCAGCTGTACAACTCTCCTCTCACCGGGGCTTCCTCGAACTCTTCAAAAGGAACAACCCTTTGACTGAGCCACTTCGAGCAAATTCAAGGATGTTCTTTGAATCCATACTTAGAAAATTTTCCAAGTATACAAAGACCTTCATAAGGCACCTTCATTCGAGCAAACGAGTTTTTTAGCTCAATTAGCCCTTACCAGGCCACCTCGAATTTTTAGACCAGAGCCCTTACCAGGCCACGTCGAATTCTTAAAATTGAGTATTTGACTCAATTAGCCCTTACCAGGTACCTCGAAGAAAATTAACCACTCAATTATTGGTGTTTACAATTTTATATCGAACACCCAAAAGGGGGCGTTCGAGTTTTGTATTGAACCTCTCTATTGAGGGCGCTCGAATTTTGTCTTTCATAGGACCCCTCCAAGGAGGGTGTTTGAGTTTTGTTTTAAACCACACTATGATGAATGCTTTTTATTTTATATCGAACGCCCTGAAGAGGGCGCTCGAGTTCTGTATCGAACCTCTCTATCTGAGGGCGTTCGAATTTTATGAACCTCTCAGTAGAAGGGCGTTCGAATTTTAAGAAACACTGAATTAAAAGCTTGTCTAAGTCTTTTTAGAACCTCTCCTAGGAGGGTGCTCGAATTCTATGAGCTATTCACCTAGGAGGGCATTCGAATTCTCATTAAACCCCTATATTGAGGGTATTCGAATTCTAGAACTATTCTCCTAGGAGGGTGCTCGAATTCTATGAGCTATTCTCCTAGGAGGGCGTTCGAATTCTCATTTAACCCCTGTGTTGAGGGTATTCGAATTCTAGAACTATTCTCCTAGGAGGGTGCTCGAATTCTATGAGCAATTCTCCTAGGAGGGCGTTCGAATTCTCACTAAACCCCTGTGTTGAGGGTATTCGAATTCTAGAACTATTCTCCTAGGAGGGTGCTCGAATTTTATGAGCTTTTCTCCTAGGAGGGCGTTCGAATTCTCCTTTGAACCCCTGTGTTGGGGTGTTCGAATTCACAATGAACGCCTCCAATGGAGGGCGTTCGAATTCACAATGAACGCCTCCAATGGAGGGCGTTCGAATTCACAATGAACCCCTCCAATGGAGGGCGTTCGAATTCACAATGAACCCCTCCAATGGAGGGCGTTCGAATTCACATTGAACCCCTCCAAGGGAGGGCGTTCGAATTCACATTGAACCCCTCCAAGGGAGGGCGTTCGAATTCATGATTGAACCCCTCCATAGGAGGGCGTTCGAATTCGCACTTAGCTCCCCAATAGAGGGCGCTCGAATTCACGTCCATCCCATCTAATTGTGGACGCTGGAATTCCCATTAACCTCCTTTGCATGAGGACGCTCGAATTTTACAGAGGTAATCCGACTTTGGGTACGTCGACTTTTTAGCAACCAAAGCAGACGATTCCGCTCCACATCACAGTCTCATCCTGATCTGACACTACGACATAGAGCGTGGGGCTAATGTTTGGGCCTCTTCCAGTCATGGCCCACCTAACCGGTGAAATGACTAAAATACCCTTAGGGGGCAAAATTACCATTTTACCCCTAAGGATCCTTCAGGCCAGAAAGTACAGGCCTTCAGTCAGGCCCACTGACAAAAAGGCTTTCATGACGTCACCATCTTCACCATATGACGTCACCCCAGTACTACCTATAAATAGTACTCTCATCTGATCATTCAGGTACGTTTTTTCCATATATTGCAGAGCATTTACTAGTACTATTCTCTCTGATTTCTGATATCATACCTGACTTAAGCAACGGAGAGCCGATCCCGGGAACATCCCCGGGGTAGTTCACGGAGCTCGGTTTTGCAGGTGCCGGGATTCGAAGACCTTGGACTTATTTGGTTACTACCCTAGCTGGAAATTGGACTTCCTCGAATTACAAATTCACTGTGTTTCTTGTACCCGAAACACTAGGGTAAGGGCATTACCACTCATTTTAACCATAGATTATGCTTGAACACCAATCGAGACATCGATTGGGGAAGGAGTAGCCGGTCCACTAAAGTTCCCCTAATCACTCTTTCGAGCTAAAAAGGAGCTCTTAGACAAGGTGTTAATTCCTATTTTCATGGCATTAACCCTAGCCTAAGGATTAAGAACAAGTGACAAGTTTGACTCAAGACTAGAGCTTCCTATTTTCATGGTCATTTAGTCAAGTAAACAAAGAGGAGTTTCATACAACTTCATCTTTCGATCCTTCATTACAAAGACTAAGTACAACTTATAGTCTTATATGGTGATCAATCACAAAAGCATAAAATGAAGCACCCAATTTCAACAACCAACCCTAAACATGAATCTCTAAACCCAAGCATAAATCATGGCCTAAATAAGGGTTTTTGCCCAAACCCTAGAAGAAGACTACTCACCATTCATACTAATATACATTCCAATCAAGAATTCCATTTTAAAAGTTAAAGCAAGTAGAAAACAAGCAAGCCAAAGCAGCAATAATTGCAAGAGAGGGAATTCAACACCAAATTGACAAAAGTAGAGGAAAAGATACTAAAGATTAATTGAAATAGAAGATAAAATCAACTTATAACATTAAACTGCCATTAATGGACCTTCAATTCTTCAAAATCACCAACCAAAAGCAATATATGACTTCTACTCTCTAAAAACTAAGTTAGGGTTTGTAAGACTAAGTAAAAGTGTCAAAAGTTGTTGTCTAAAAGTTGGGGAGAGGTATTTATACCTCCCCATATTACATGCGAAAAACGGGTAAAATAGGCCCAGAAAACCTTTAAAGCGCCCGCTCCCAAAGGCACCTGGAGCGCCCGCTCCAGGATTTTAAGCACAAACTGATCTTGCTGAAAATCTGGAGCACCCGCTCCAGTATATAGGTGGAGCGCCCACATCGTATCTGCTGGGCAGACATCTCAACTTCGAACGATCATATCTCCCTCGTCTCTTATCGGAATTGGGCTTATGACCGGTCGTTGGAAAGCTCGAGATAAGCTTTCATATCCAAGTAGAATCACCTGAAAATGTTCAGTAATCTGGGACATATGTCCATTTGAAGTTGACCCTTGTGCATAATCACTTCCAAAATGTGTTATTTTGTTCCAATCTACTCTTCTATGCTCGGTGGGTGGGATGCAAACCTTCAAGTTCGATCCTAAAACATCACACATAAGAAATCAATATTATACCTTAAAAGATAATCAAAATAGATACTATTTACAGATGAGTTATAATTTACCTAAACAAGGGGAAAATAGAGGGTTTAGATTGGTATAAATATGACGCATCACTGTTATGAAATATGGCAAGAATCAATGTGCTCGTATTTCTTCTCTTCTTGTTCGTAAATCTGCTAAACAGTGTAAAGCTCGTTGGTATGAGTGGCTTGATCCTTCCATTAAAAAGGTAGTCTCTTTTGGTGTGGTGGTAGAGGTGGTTGGGGCGATTTTGGTGGGGTGGTGGAGGTTTGACGGTGTTACAAAGCGGTCGATTTGAGGGCGTTTGATTCAGGGCGTTCGTTGTGTGGTTGCGAGGGGTCGATTTCAGGGTTTGGGTGGGTCGATTAGGCCGGTGATAGATCGCGGGTGGGGTTCGAAGGCGGTGATGGTGTTGTGGGTGGTGGCAGAGTAGGGGAGGGTGGGGGGACGATGATTGTGATGGTGGTTGAGCAGTGGGAGGGGAGGACTGAGGAGAGAGTGTGGGAGGGGTGGGGGATTAATTTTGTTTTCTATATTCTTTTTTTAATTTTTTTAGGGAAATTTGAGTTAAGGTTAGGGCGAATCAAGAAATTTAACGGAAAGTTAATGAAAGTTAGTAGTAAGGGCATTTTAGGCACGAATAGTGACCCTTGTGGCATTTTAGTAGCTTAAATACCCTGAAGGTACCCGAGGAATTAGCTCTAACCACAGGGCACCTCAGGAAACTTCCCTTTTTTTCCCTTTAACCATTATGTTATAGGTCAAAATTGTTTTATAGTTTTCACTTTTCAAGTTCGACGGTCTGAGAATCTGGGTGTCAGAAGACCTAGAATCTAAAATTCTAGATTAACTTTCAAGTTTCAAGACATTTTAAATAGATAAAAAGTCTAACCGGTCTGGACTGGAAAAATTCAGGTTTAGATCAGATCAGATCGAGGACCGAATTTTTGAAATTTGCGGACCAAGGATCGAACCGAAAATAAATCGGTTCCATCTCGATCCTGACCAAACTGGTCCGATTCGGGCCATTATTCCGCTATAAACTGAAAATTGAACACACCTACCCAGAACACCTAATGAGTCTAATTATGTGAGCAATCATACTGCATACGTTGATTTGAGAACGTTAAGACCTGACTATAGGGTTAATAGTTGCTCTGATTGATCGACTTTAGGCCTAAGAGTTGTTGGTTTTGTGATTTTCCTGACTGGTATAAGTATGGTGGACCGAACGATGACCTAGTCTTTTATGAAATGATAAATCCCTAGTTCTATTTTGTTTTCCTTAGTTCAACTAATTGTTAATAACTTTGCATTTTTCCGTTTAAAGTAGTTAAAAAATTAAATATTATACTATGAAAACCCTTCTCCCTGTTTATTCTAAGTGTTTACTAACAACATACACCTTTAAAACCCATCAAACCCGAACCTGGATGTTGTGGGTCACAAGCAAGTGTTCATCGACTCAACCCAAACATAATTTTGCGCCTAGATATATTTGATCTCAATCCAACCTAGTCAGCGTGTTTGATTGATTTATACTCATTAAAAATTGACATTAATGAATTTGTGCATTTTAACTTATTTGTATACTTCCTCAATTTTCTTAGTTGCAACCTAAGCAGATATACGATATTTTAGAACACTCGTGTAATAGGAGAGAGATAGACAGAGATGAAAAAAGAGACTATGTGAATTAATATGAGAGTAAATGAAGATCGAGCCTATGTACCAAATTACGATAATAAGTTAAAGATATGATATTGGGTCAAACTCGTCTAACCTTATCTTATGGTCAGACGAGTACAAATTGATAACATTGAATAACTGATTAAAACTTTGATTATCTGAGATATGAAACTCTGATTATCTGAACTAAACTATTGATTATCTAATACAATTTTTTACAATTTGTAATACACGATTAATTATCTAAAATCAAATATTCAACGTCTGAAATCATATATTCAATGTCTGAACTTAAATATTCCATATCTGAAATCAGCTATATGAAATCAGATATTCATTGAATATCCTTTTCATTTATGAAAATCCCAAACCAAACTTCTCTCCTTCCTTCTCGCTTACCGCTATTCTCGTCGCCGGAAAATCACCTTATCAATCAACAACACACTTTACCTCTATCAAAGCTACTCTTGACATTAACCGCGTTGTGCCTTCGATGCTCTAGTAGTCTATTGGGGTTTGCTTGCGGTGGCTTACGGGGTTCCGTGGTGGTTGGAGGGGAGGGATTTGAGGGAGAGAGACATATGCTACTAAGGAAATGCTTGGATTGAGGATAAATTACTAAGAGGTTATTAGTCAAACTAAGGAAATTAAGGTGAACTAAGATTGTGTCAAGTCGATAATAAAATGGTTCTGCGATAACATGAGAGAAAGGGACAAGCTATTATCCTCCAAATTAGGGTAACAATTACCTATGTATGGTGTCATATGCAATTATCACCCCCCAAAATGAGTTCAAATAGGTATATAAGTGTCGGACTTGTGTTGAATAATCAAAACTATTATACTGATTTTTTGTAAGAGAGTTGGCCTTGTATTGTTGTCGGACTTGTGTTGTTTAATCAAAACGATTATACTAATTCTTTTGTAATGTATGTTCTTTTTATGATATATAAGTGTAGATCTTTCAATTAGATCATATTATGAATAAAATACTAAAACAGTAGCGAATTTTTAGCCGAATTATTTTAAAAATAAAGTTGTTTTACAAGCGTATACCATATATCCGTGTTATAAAACTAGACATTTTTTTATTGAATATTCAATTTTTTTTCAAATTTTCGTTGTTTTAAAACTTGCAGAATTGAACTCTATTTCATTCCTACACCTTTATTAACTATGTTAAACCATAGTAGGAAAGGGTTCTAACTGAAAAACGGTATCAATCATTTGTTAATTGGCTTCTAGACTTCTTTGGACACAGTCAAGGTGTATCAATCTCCCTTCTATTACGTGTAATATTGAGATGTTTTCGAACAGCCTCTTTGTCCCTAATCATTGTCACCACAGCTCATACTCATAATAATGGGATTGGAGAGAGAAATAGAAATATGGAAACAATTATGTAACGTGAGTCCAACCACGACTTCACTTCTTGAATAGACCAATTGCTGACTTGACTTCTGCTATTGATATTTACATTCATTCTTTCTCCATCATTTAATTAGTCGATTCCATAACTTATAAGCACGATCTGGATTCACTTAGTTCTTCTTCAGTTCATTTTAATATTATTAAAAATAAGTTTAGTTTAGTATAGATAAATCCCATTCGTTTACTCTTGTTCAGTTCATTTCAATATTAGTAAAAGTAAGTTTAGTTTAGTAAAAGTAAGTTCAGTTCAATAAAAATAAGTTTAGTTTAGTTTAGTTTAGTTTAGTAAAAATAAAATCTGCAAAGAAGAAAAATAATATGAATCGGTAAAAATAAGTCCAGTATAGTAAAAATAAGTCCAGTTCAGCAAAAATAAATTCAGTTCAGCTTAGAAAAAATATGTCCAGCTCAGTAAAAATAAGTGCAGTTCGGTAAAGATAAAGATAAAGTGAACTGAACAGGGCCTTATATTTACCTCCATTTTTGTTTAGTTGTATCATATTGATTTTTGACATTATTTATGTTCACCATTTAAAGTTCTTTTATTCTTTTTACATAGGGGAAAATATAGTCAAGTGGGGTCTTGTTAAACTCGTCTCTATATATAGTTTCAAATATCAACTTTATATAATTTTTACATAAAAATCAATTGTAGATAAAAACGTTTCAAGTTGTGATTGGCAAATATGCCAAGGCCTTTGAGTACAACTAAAAAAAAGAGAAAAATAATTTTTATTTTTTTTTAAAGTAATATATGAATTTTGCTTTAGCAAAAACAGAAAGATGGACTTTTGCTAAGCGAATTGCATTGGGTCAAGATAAAATATTGTACTTATCTATACTAGGTAATAAAGTCGTCCCAAAAGGAGCTACCACATCGCTCCACGTCATTATACATAATTAATTTAATTTTCAATAGATAATAATAATAAAAATGATTATATCGTAAATAAAAATTACATCCTTATCTAAAGTTACAACTAATACTTATCTAAAACTACAACAGATATAAAATTATAAAATAAGCCATAACTTTCATTTCAAATCTCAGAAAATTTTAATTTTCGCATCGTTAGATTCGTCTCGAAAAATACTTTGAATCAAGATCCACTTATGATATGTTTTATCATACATAATTAATTAATTTAATTTAATTTTCAATAGAAAATAATTAAAAAATGATTATATTGTAAATAAAAATTACATTCCTCATTTAAAGCTACAACTAATCCTTATCTAAAACTACAACTGATATAAAATTATAAAATAAGCCATAAATTTTATTTCAAATCTCTTAAAATTATAATTTTTGCATTGTTAGATTCCTCTCGAAAAATACTTTGAATCAAGATCAACTTATGATATGTTTTTTGGAATTGCAAAAAATCAACTTATATTTTACTAGAGGTTTCAACTAGACCATTTATTAATTAATAAAAAATTTTAAAAAAGTTAAACACGTAGTCATAAAAGATAAATGTTTCGGGTCACAAGAAACACAGTGAATTTATAATTCGGGGAAGTCCAATTTCCAGCTAGGGTAGTAACCAAATGAGTCCAAGGTCTTCGAGTCCGGGCACCTGCAAAACCGAGCACCGTGAACTACCCCGGGGATGTTCCCGGGATCGGCTCTCCGATGCTTAAGTCAGATCTGATCTCAGAAATCAGATAGAATAGTACTAGTAAATGCTCTGCAATATATCGAAAAACGTACCTGAATGATCAGATGAGAGTACTATTTATAGGTAGTACTTGAAGTGACGTCATCTGGTGAAGATGGTGATGTCATGAAAGCCTTTTAGTCAGTGGGCCTGACTGAAGGCCTGTACTTCCAGCCTGTGGGATCCTTAGGGGTAAAATGGTAATTTTGCCCCCCAAGGGTATTTTAATCATTTCACCGGTTAGGTGGGCCATGACCGGAAGGGGCCCAAACATTAGCCCCACGCTTTATGTCGTGATGTCAGATCATGATGAGATTGCGATGTGGAGCGGAATAATCTGTCTCGATTGTTGTAAAAACTCGTCGTATCTCAAGGTGGGATTAACTTTACCAAATCCGAACGCCCTCACCCTTGAAGGGTGAGGGAAATTTCAAAGCCCTCACCTCTAAAGGGTGAGGGAAATTCGAGAGCCCTCACTCTTTAAAGGGTGAGGGAAATTCGATAGCCCTCACTCCTTAAAGGGTGAGGGGAATTCGACAGCCCTCACTCTTTAAAGGGTGAGGGAAATTCGAGAGCCCTCACTCTTTAAAGGGTGAGGGAAATTCGAGAGCCCTCACTCCTTAAAGGGTGAGGGGAATTCGACAGCCCTCACTCTTAAAGGGTGAGGGAAATTCGAGAGCCCTCACACTTTAAAGGGTGAGGGAGATTCGAGAGCCCTCACTCTTTTAAAGGGTGAGGAAATTCAAGAGCCCTCACTCTTTAAAGGGTGAGGGAAATTCGACAGCCCCTCACTCTTAAAGGGTGAGGGAAATTTCGAGAGCCTTCCTAGGAAAGTTAGCTCATTGAACTCGAGCACCTTCCTAGGAGAGACTTTTAAAAGACTTAGCTATGCTTATTCAATTTCGAACGCCTTCCACACAAAGGTTCAGTTGGAATTCGAACGCCCTCCTAGGAGAATGGCTCATTGGATTCGAGCACCCTCCAAGGAGAACACCTTATGACTTTGAGCACCATCAAAACAGAGGTTCAAAGGGGATTCGAACGCCTTCCTAGGAGAACAGCTCATAGTATTCGAGCGCCCTCATAGGAGAGGTTAAAAAGACTTGGTGCACTATTCAATGACTTCAAAATTCGAACGTCCTCCTTCTTGAGGTGTTTAGTGAATTTCGAACGCCCTCCCAGAAGGGGTTTAATACGAGAACTCGAACGCCCTCAATAGGGTGTTCGATATAAATTACAAGCAACCATCATTTGAGTGATTTACAATAAAATTCGAAAGCCATCCTTGAAGGAATTCTATGAAGGTGCCTGGTTAGGGCTATTGGAGTCCAATACTCCATTTAATAATTTCGAGGTGGCCTGGTTAGGGTTAATTTGAGTTCTACACTCGTTTGCTCGAAAGGGGTGCCTTATGAAGGGCTTAGCATACTTAGAAAATTTTCTAAAGTATGGATTCAAAGAACATCCTTGAATCTACTCGAGGTAACTCAGTCAAAGGGTTGTACTTTTGAAGAGTTCGAGGTAGCCCCGGTGAGGGGAGTGTTGTATAGCCGAATTTCTTCGAGGTAGCCTCGGTGAGGGTCAACGTTTAAAAGTCAACTGTTTGGGCGGTCAACCGTATTTGACCATTTTTTATACGTTTGAACCGTATAAATACCGTATTGAAACAAACCTCCCTCTACCATCTGGCACGAACTCCCATGTTGGGTTACTGTTCACATTAGAGAGGTTACTGTTCAGGGTAGGTGGGATATAAATATCTCACTTCTTTCCTCATTTACTCACTTTGCATTTTCTCTCTCTACTTCCTCTCTCTAATTTTCTCTCCCTTTTAAGAAGCCTTTTGCTCCTTGTGTGCTGCTCAGAGCGTGTCAAGAGAGCGAGGAGCCTTCTTCGTGTAATTCGACAGGTATGACATCTCATTTTTGATTCTTTTCCTTGCTTTTAATAAATTCGATAGGGGTTACTGTAATATAAATAATGAACCCTGTTTTCGAACTGAGTGCCCCATACGCCTTGCCCCTTCCATATATGTCTTGGGTAGAAACATGGGTAGATGGGGTTCCGGTTGTATCAATAGCTTATTGGGTCCCAAATTCTGATATTTTGTTCGACGCCATTCCTATTGAGGAAGAAGAGTGTGAGGAAGTTTTCGAGGGGCCTGAGGATTTTTTAGATCATCCTAATAAAGTAACGATAGCCTTCCCTCCCACTAAGAGGAGTTACTTAGATTATTTCCTTTCTCTTGGTGTAGTGCAAATTGTGGAGATGACGGATGAGGGGACTTCAACTTCTGACTATATCGAGCCTTGCCCTTCCCCCAACATGAGATTGGGAATAAGTGGCCACTGGTCAACGGGGAAGTGGCGAAAGGATCTTCAAGAAGGGCTGTCGTTTTTGTCGACTCTGTATCATATAAAGCTGCCCTATGTCATGTATCCCCCACAACTCACAGATTTGGTAGTGTCACCACCTCCCGGGTGCGTCGGCGTATATAAATCATATTTCGACCTGGGTTTACGCTTTCCTTTGCACCCACTTTTTAAGGAGATTTTAAAGGCCTACAACATAGCCTTGTGTCAATTTATGCCTAACTCAGTTGGGACGATAGTTGCATTTTTGTGTATCTGTCGCATGCTTGGAGTGCGACCGTCCTTGCGCCTTTGGCGCAATATGTTCCGGATACAAGACGTCTCCGAGCTTAGCCATGGGCCTGGTTGGTACTCTTTTCAGGCCAGGCATCTCATAATGATCAAAGATGGCCTTGGGGATAAGAAATCGTATAAGGTCACAACTGAGATGCCAACCAACCACGCTCTTTTTCGAGGGGAGTTTCTCTTCATCTTCCGAGGGGATCAGCCGTGGGATATACCGGTAACTCTGTTCGATAGTCCTCCTAACTTTGGCATGAATCTTAATGTGCCGGAAATGGACGCCGAGGAGGCTATTGTCAAGCCACGTCGTTCCATGTCGACGGGAAGCCTAAATACAAGACTGATCACTGGCTGCCCAATGATAAGGATTTAGCCAACGAGCACTTCTTGTCGGCTTTCGGCGTATCCCCGGCATATGACCAATGTAGGGGTCTATTACTTATCTATTTCTTATGTTTATGATATCAACCTTGGTTTTGACTTTATTTCTCTGCTTTTGTAGTGCTTGCTTATAATAATCTCGACGAGAAGATGAAGAAGAACACTGCTAAGAGTGGTATTGCGGCCATAGCTAGGCTGTCGTTGAACACGGGAGAACTCAAAGTTCCCAAACCCCCTGCTGTAAGTTCAAACACCCTCTCGTTGTATTTTGGTTATACATGCTTCTTTTAACTTGTCTTTTCTTTGACAGAATCCAAAACATAAACCAAAGGTAAAATCGGTGACACCGAAGCCTTTACCCGCTCCTCCTGCAACTCTGCCTGACCCCCCTCCTCCAGTGGTCGAGACTCCTGAGGGTTTGAAAAGGAAGGCCCGCACCTCTCCCTCTGTTGATCCGGTAATACAGGATCTTAGTTTTCACCTGGGTGCGGGTTCAAGTCCTCTGGCTGAGGAGGAGATGGAAGAGCCCCTGGTCAAGAAGACCAAAACTTCTTGGCTTGGCGACGTCGACGGTCAGTCCGGCACCGTAAGCATCGAGAATGCCAGCCGAAAGGCTCTTCGAGCTCGTTACCAACGAGTTCGAGAGGCATTGTTGGTGCCAGGGGGACAAGGAGGATATCTCTATGCTGAGTGCAGCGAAAGAGATCGAGGCACTCAATGAGTGCTGGTTACAGGTGAGCCTTTTCGTCTTTTCTTTTTGTTATCCATTTCTGTAACTTTTACTTAAGCTTTTCTTGGCTTGTCGCAGATGTCTATCCGAATGGCCTGCCTTACTGAGAAGGAAGGTCGTGATTCAGGTAAGTTGGCCGAGGAGCTCGATAAGTGTAAACAGGAGCTATTGGAGGCTTCTCGAAAGGTCTGCTCTCTCGAGGCTGAACTTGACGCGACCAAGAGGTTGAATGCCGACAACCTCGAGGCTTTTAATAGCGAGAGGACGAGTCTGATGACCAACAGAGACGAGCTGTTCAACCAGCTTAAATCTGCTGAGAAGAAGCTCGATGCCTCGCGCAGAGAGGTTGCGGACCTGGAGGGACAGCTTAAGGGCCACAAGGAGCTGCTTCAAAGGGTTCAAGCTCAGCGGGATGTCTTGCAACAGCAATATGATAAGTCCGTCAAGGACTTAAAGCAGAAGAGGGACAAGTACATCCGCCACTGGAAGCGATCGCAAGAGGGTAAAAACTTCGCTGATGAGAAAATGGTCGAGGGCTTTCAATCTGCTCGACGTGAAATTCAGGGTTTTTTCCAGCAGACTTTGAAAGATTTGGCTCCGGGACTTGATTTCCAACAAGTTTTGGCCAAATATACTGAGTATGAGAAGGAGGCCTTTGACGCCTATATGGAAAAGGAGAAGGCAAAGGGCAGTCGAGGAGCTGGTGAAGCTTCCTCCTCTGTCCCTGAGGAGGTTGCTGAGGCCGTTGAAGATGAGGCCCCTGCCGACCTCTCTCCTGCCAAGGAAAGCGAAGTTCAAACCACTGAGGCTGCTTCTGAAGCTGTCGAGGATGAGCCTGAGGTGGCTGAAGCTGATGGTGCGAGCTCCTCATCCGAGTCCTCGTCTGAGGAGGAAGATATCGACATAGAGGCCCCTTGACTCTGTAACTTAGCACTATGTATTTAACTTTTTGTAACTCAGTTACTTAGCTCTTTGTAATCTTTATTTTGAATGGAATGAAAAGTACTTTTTTGCTCATCTCATACTTTTCGCTTTTATTTCGACCTGCTAGGTCTCCTGTTTCTATTTGTATGACAAAATTCGAGCACCCTCATAGAAGGGTCCACAGGAATTCGAAGGCCCTCCTCAGAGGAGTTGCATTACTTAATGATATTCGAGACCTGTTAGGTGATAGAACTTTCGAATATGATGCATAACTTAAATAGATGACAAATTCTAAAGACCTGTGAGGTCATATTTCATTCATAATCTTAACAAGTCTGTTTGGACCGGCAAGGCCTACAAGTTTAAGATCATTGCAAATGCTTATCACAACAACTTAATCAAGACCGGTGAGGTCGAAGTAGTACAAGAACTATCTATTGTGCTGTCATATTAGCCCCTTAAGTTGTTGTGGTTGGCTTCAAACATAGAACTTCCTCAAGTTGTCGATATTCCAGGGACGAAACAAAGGATCACCATCCATGTTCTCGAGCCTGTATGTCCTAGGACAAACGACCTCAGTTACTCAATATGGTCCTTCCCAATTTGGGCTTAGCTTGCCAAGGTCCATCATCTTTCCTGTTGCTTCAATCTTTCGAAGGACCAGGACTCCTACCTCGAACCTTCTTTCCTTGACCCCTTGGTTGTACAGCCTGGTCATTCTTGCCTTCTGAGCTATTGATTTGAGTAGTGCATTTCCTCTTGTTTCTGGTAGGAGGTCGAGATTGACGCTTTTTTCTTCTTCGTTTTGCCCGTAGTCAAAAAATGTTATCCTCGGTGAGGGGATATCTACTTCGACTGGCAGCACGGCTTCACTTCCATAAACCAAGTTACAAGGTGTATGTCCAGTGGCCTCTTTTACCGTGGTTCGAGCTGACCATAGTATTCCTGGTAGGTCTTCAACCAATGACCCTTTCGCTCCATCTAACATATTCTTTAACCCTTTGAGGACGACTTTGTTGGCTGCCTCTGCCTGCCCGTTGGTTTGCGGTCGACTGACAACAGAAAATTTCGTTTGTATGTCAAATCGAGCGCAGTAAGCTTTGGTAGGACCACTGTTAAATTGTCGACTATTGTCTGATATGAGTGCTCGGGGAATGCCAAAACGAGTGATGATGTTTTTCCAGATGAAGTCTTGCACTTTGTTATCTGTGATGGTGGCTAAGGGTTCAGCCTCGATCCACTTGGTGAAGTAGTCGACAACTACCAACAAGAATTTTCTTCCACCCGAAGCAACTGGAAAGGGCCCGAGGATGTCCATCCCCTATCATCTACTAAGAACCCTAGGCATTTCCCTCCTCGAACGCCAAAGACGCACTTCTTAGGGTTCAATTTCATGTTGTAAGATCGTAAGGTAAACAAAGTTTCCCGCAGATCTTGGACATGGTTCTCCATTATCTTGCTCTTGACTATCATGTCGTCAACATGGACCTCAACATTACGCCCCAATTGCTTTTCGAACATCTTATTTACGAGCCTCTGATATGTAGCCCCTGCGTTCTTTAGTCCGAACGGCATGACCACAAAACAATAGATCCCGGAACTCGTAATGAATGCGGTATGCACCTGGTCTTCCTCGGCAAGGGGAATTTGGTGATAACCAGCATTCGCGTCCATGAAGCTAAAAAGCGCATGTCCTACTGTGGAGTCGACCAGCTTGTCGATCTTTGGGAGGGGGAAATCGTCTTTAGGACACGCCTTGTTAAGGTCGGTGAAATCGACGCACATGCACCATGATCCATTGGGCTTCCGAACTAGTACTACGTTCGACAGCCATTCTGTGTATTGACATTCTTTTATCATTCCGGCACTTAGTAACTTTTTCACCTCTTCAGCTGCGGCCTTGTTCCTTTCAGCACCCTGATGTCTTAACTTCTGCTTGACGGGTCTGAATTCTGACTTGATGTTCAGCTGGTGTTTGGTGACCGAGGGGTCTATTCCTGGCATCTCATCAGCTGAAAATGCGAATACCTCTTGATACTCTTGGAGGAGATCCACTATTTCTTTTCGAACGACCTGGTTAAGGTCCTTGTCAACTCGAATTGTCCGGTTAGGATCAGGTCCGAGTTGTATTTCCTCATCTTCATCGACCGGCTGAAGTCGATTGTAATTGATTGGGTTCTCGTTATAAAACAAACCCAATGGTGGGGGTGATATTTTGTCAGTTTCTTTTTCTTCTCTTTTCCTCTTTCCGGAGCTTGCTTTGACTGGCTTACCTCTTCTCAGGCTATTGACATAACATTCTCGGGCAGACTTTTGGTCCCCATGTAACCTTCCAACTGTCCCATCATCTGCTTCGAACTGCAACAAGAGCTGGTAGGTCGAGATTGCAGCTTTTATTCTATTCAGTGTGGGCCTCCCTATGATGATGTTATATGGGAGGTCGATATCAACGACTAGAAAGTTGATTGGAAGGCATCGTCCTTTTCCCTTGTCACCAAACCGGCTAGGTAAGTTGACAACTCCGAGGGGGTGAACGGATTGCCCTCCGAATCCGACCAAAGGTTGGTCAATGGCCTTGATGTCCTTCTTTTCGTATTTGAGCTTTTGCAAACATTCCTAAGTAATGATATCTGCCGAGCTCCCGCTGTCTATCAACACTCGACCCACCCTATGGTTGGCCACCTTTAGTTCGATGACCAGGGGGTCATCATGGGGGGTCTGTATCTCCTTCGAACTTTCACCGAACACCATGGTGGGAGTGTCCGGCCTTTTCATTCTCTCACCATCCTTTAGATGGTATAGGTGATTCTTCCTTGCGTTGCCGGTCAGGCCTCCCGAAGCGTAGCCCCCAGCTATGACACCTACATAGCCTTCGGTTTCGTCGCTTCTAGTTTGTTTCTCTTTTCCCTTATCTCTCCTTCGATCACCCTGAGGCTCCTTGAGATATCTATTCAACTTCCCTTCATCAGCCAACTTGTCGAGATCTATCTTCAGTTCCCTACAGTCCTTGGTCGTGTGACCACAGTCTTTATGGTATTCGCACCACATCTTTTTGTCTCTGCGATAGCTCGACGTTTTGATTGGATTAGGTCGAGGTAACACAGATTTCTCTTTTATGTCCAAGTATATTTCCCGCCGGTTAACATTGAAACGAGGGTCATGACCTCCATCGGATGGTCGATGCCTCTTTAGTCTGTCTGCCAAGTCTTTTTGATTCGACGGCTCATTTCTCCTTTTGTTGCCCCCTTCTTCATGAACATTTTTACAGATGTCTGACGCTTGGATATACTTCTGTGCCTGTCTCATGGCATCAGCCAAGGTGAGATTCTCTCTCATGGCAAGCTCGAACTGGAAGCGTCCAGGATGAAGGCCGTTCATCAAGGCTGTAACAGCAACTCCATCCTCGAGGTCGGAGACCTTGAGGGACTCCTCGTTGAATCGCTTGATGTAGCAACTCAGACTTTCCCCTTTCTGCTGGGAAACAGACATCAGGTGAACACTAGTCTTTTTGTGACGTTTTGCTGCTATGATGTGCTGGGAGAAGAGAGCTTCGAGAGCTGAGAAGCTGGTTATGATGCCGTTTGGTAAGCTCGTGAACCAATTGAGGGCCAAGCCTTTGAGGGTAGTCGGGAAATAACTGCACCACGTCGCCTCACAGAACGTCTGCACGCTCATTTGAGCTTCGTACGCTTCCAGATGGTCAGCAGGATCCGTAATCCCTGAGTAGTGCTCTATCGAAGGAATCTTAACTTTGCCCGGGTTAGGGGTCTCCATGATGTGTTGGCTGAATGGTGATTTGTGTGGCACTGCTGAACCCATTCGAAAGCCTGATTCAGCTACCTCCTCGGGCTCTTCGATCTGTTGTGGGTTCACTATCCTCAGAGTGTGAAGGCTAGTCACGGGATGGGATTGCGCAGTGGTTCGTGTGGCCACTGTGTGCTTCGAATTCCCTCCCTGGGATTGTTCTCTTATCTTTTCGATGATCTCTCGGGCGTCGAAGTTCTTACCCCTCTTCTGATTCTGTTGTATGATGTACCGAGCATCATCTTGGCTTGGTGACATCATAGATTTTCCTTTAGAAGTAGCAGGTATCTTTCTCGAAGGGCCACCAACAACATGCTCGGTTAGGGCACGTTGTGGCTGAGCTGCCCTTCGATGAGCTTGTGGTTGATCCAGGACTGTCCCTCGGTCAGGGGGAGTAGTCTGTTGAGTCTTCATTACTGAAACGAGCTGTTGCATGACAGTAGTCATATGTCTTTCCATTCGGAGCTCGAGTTGTCGAAGATCCAAGTAAGTCACTGCTGGTGGTGGTGCTTCGAGAGCCATGTCAGCCTGGCTTCCGGTTTCTGGGAGGTCGGTCTCGTCCTCCACGATAGCTCCTCCTTGGTTCAGCAGAGTAGTCTGAGCGTTCTCAGATGCAGTTCTTCGAGCAGCAGTACCGCGATTACCTTGTCCTCGTGTCATGGTGTTCGAAAATGTAGTTGTTTTGTTAGAGTCCCCACAGACGCCGCCAACTGTTTCGGGTCACAAGAAACACAGTGAATTTATAATTCGGGGAAGTCTAATTTCCAGCTAGGGTAGTAACCAAATGAGTCCAAGGTCTTCGAGTCCGGGCACCTGCAAAACCGAGCACCGTGAACTACCCCGGGGATGTTCCCGGGATCGGCTCTCCGATGCTTAAGTCAGATCTGATCTCAGAAATCAGATAGAACAGTACTAGTAAATGCTCTGCAATATATCGAAAAACGTACCTGAATGATCAGATGAGACTACTATTTATAGGTAGTACTTGAAGTGACGTCATCTGGTGAAGATGGTGATGTCATGAAAGCCTTTTAGTCAGTGGGCCTGACTGAAGGCCTGTACTTCCAGCCTGTGGGATCCTTAGGGGTAAAATGGTAATTTTGCCCCCCAAGGGTATTTTAGTCATTTCACCGGTTAGGTGGACCATGACCGGAAGGGGCCCAAACAATAAATATTATCTCAAAGATAAGAAAAAAAATGTTTAAATTTGTATGTCTTTGATCCAAATTGCGCAGTGATGGATAATATCACTCATAGTTCAACTCATTTATGCCAAATAAAACATGCACTGGATAGGTAAAATATAAGATTATTTACAATTTAAGAAAAATGTATCATAAGTGGATCTTAATTCGAAGTATTTTTCGAGATGAATCAATGGTGCAAAAAATATAATTTTATGAGATTTAAAATGAAAGTTGTGATTAATTTTATAATTTCATATTGATAGTATTTTTAGATAAGGAATGTAATCTTTTATTTAAAATATAAATATTCTTTTTAATTATTATTTATGAAAAATTATACTATTAATTTTAGTACATAATAATGATTTGGAGCGATGTGGTGGCTCCTTTCGGAACGGCTTTATTATCTGGGCATTTTCTGTTTGGAAGGAAATGTCAAATGATGTTTTAGAATTGAAGAACCTGCATATCCTACTAAATACATGGGGGTAAAAGATGAATTTTATTTGGGTGCATCAATTAGGGTTAGGTCAGTTAAAATATTGTTCAGTTGTTAAATTATAGTTGGTGCACCCTAACACAAAATATACAAAATCATATTCCCTCTGTCTCAAAAAGCTCTATACACTTTCCTTTTTTATCCGTCCCAAAAAGCTTTATACACTTCTACTTTTGGACATGATCCATTTCTACTTTATTCTTTTGACTTTTCAACCATGACCTACTACTCTCCCACATCCAAATAAAATAATACCCCACTAACTCTCATCACATCTACCTTTAATACAATTGATAACCAAACAACAACTTATCATATAAAACGACGTTCCCGATCAAGTGTACAAAGATTTGTGGGATGGAGGGAGTAAGGTCATTTTAGAAAATCTAGATATTTTGTTTTTATCATATGGAAAAAAAAAAATCCACAGGGTCACTATAGTTACATATACAAAATCATAGGGACATTTTAGAAAGTCAAAATATTTTGTTTCCACCATGTGGAAAAACGCAATACTACAGGTTCATCATATCGAATTTCCCAAAAATCTTTTTGGTCACTCATTAATTAATAAAATAAGTTTTTAAAAAGTTGAGTTGGTTTCTCAAAAATATATTTCGATATACACCTTACATATTTTTTCAAAAAAGATATTCCTATTAATTTGGTCAACTATCAACTAGGCGACGCAAGTACGTACTACTCAAAAATAGTCCCCAGTAAGAGAATTTCAAGTAAATGTGTTCAACGTAATGAATCTTGATGATACATGTAATATCAAACCAATGCTGATTATTGTCAAACACAAACCCACAAAAAATAATGTAAATATATTTAAACATGCAATTTAAGTTGAGAATGAGAAGGTAATGTGTCAGACCCAGTGGAAGTGGTCGGATTAGCCTCACTAACAACCAACTGAAAGAATAAAAGAACCAACTTAAAGAAAAAAGGAACTAACTAACACCCTAAGAAAGAACCAACTGAAATTAACAACAAAACTAACTAAAACCCTAAGAAAAGCACCTACTGAAAACCTAAACTATCTACCTGAAAACCTTACAAACAACCTATTACACTGTAATACATCAAATGAAACAAACATATATATAAATGAAATAAACAAACAACTAACTGAAAAAATAAACAACAACTAAAACGACTAAAAAGGGGGGAAAACACGCGCGCGAAAATATAAAATGGGCTCAGCCCGTCTGACCATAAACATTGGGTCAGACGGTCTGACCCAATAGTTTTACTATAGATTTATACATCTCGAAATTGGTATGTAAATCAGACCCAAAAGAAAACCATGCATTATAATCTCAGACTAGATGATCTCAATGGATGAGAAGCAATTATTTTTTACCTAGATGAATCATGTTTTTTCTTCACAAATTTGTTCGAAACCATTCAGACACACCTCATTTCAGACAAATTTTATCATACGCCTATGCGTATTATGAGCATGATACACTCAAGGCTATATTTTTGCTATTGCTCATTTGGACGTCTCAACCCATGTTGATCTGATGAGAATAATCAATCATAGTATAATTATTGTCTCACAAGTCCTTCAAGTGAATTGATGAATTTATAGAAGAAATGAAAGTGAAAAAGAGTAATTATGTGACTCTATAATGTCGACAATATTAATAATAGTCTAGAGGAAACATGTTTGTTGTATGTTCTATTTTATTTGAGAGTTAACTTTACCAAATTAACTTTTGTGTATTATGTCAACTTTAACTTCAATTTATTTTATGTTTCAAACCACCAATGCATATAATGACTATTTATAAAAGGTCGCTACTATACCTATAAAAGAAAGTAATTTTAAGTTCGAGATAAAGAAAATTATTAGCTCTTAATATAAGAAGCCTTTAAACATTAAGCAATTTTTACATTAGTCGGATGAGATTTATATGTAAATAACTACCGAAATATAATATCTATCTGTTTATTAATTAGTTTATAATATTTTGTTAATCTTAAAGTGTTTAATACTGAAATTTAGATATAATTGAAATTATTACTAAATAAAACCCAACCCGGGCATTGCCCGGGTCAGAAACTAGTTAGATAATAAAGCCTTACCAAAATGAGGCACCACATTACTTTACATCGTTATATGTAAATATTTAATAACTTAACTTTTTAACAAAATCATTAAAAAGAATAATTCTATCCTAAATAAAAAGTTACATTCCTTATCTACAACTACTACTTATATGAGATTAAAAGATTAATCACTTTCATTTCCAATCTCGTGATATTATATTTTTTGCACAATTAGATTATTCTCAAAAAAAAATCTTTGAATCAAGACCCTCTCATGATATGTTTTTCTAAAATTGCAAAAAAAAAAAATCATATATTTTACCTATTTAAGGCAATGTTCTATCTGGCATAAACGAGATGAAGTAAACTAAATTTAATGAATTGAACTGATTTGAACTAAACTAAAATGAATTGAACTGAGGTGAATAGAACCGAGCAAAGTTGAACTGAACTGCTGAGTTGAACTAAATCAAAATAAACTGAACTAAGGTGAATTGAACCGAGCTAAGTTGAACTGAACTTGATGCATATAGCATTTCATAAGCAAGAGCATTCGTTGGTTAAGAACCGAAGAAACAGTTTTGCATCAAGCCTTGTTGGAACCGTGCCAACAACCACCACTTTCACTAGCCTTAGAACCACCAAACTAGGCCACCAATGTCAAAGAAGAGCTCTTGGTGCAACCTTGCTTTGTTAAATTAGTAACTAATCTACGTTAGTTAGCTAATTAACTCAAAGACTTGATTTAGGACAAACTGTCCAGTTTTTACTCTAAGCGCACAGCTCAAAGAAAGGAGTATAACTCTTAATTCATTCAACAAAGTCTAATGAAACTTCTTACATTACAATCCTAACATATAAAGCAGCAACATACCAAAAATTCACGTCATTTGGTGATGTTTTGCTTAGGTAACAAAAGCTATCTTAAAATATTACAAAATCTGGGCCAGTTTTCAGTACATAGGTGCAATGATTAGGATATTCTGAGAAACGAAAAATATCCTACTGCAAAAAGGAAACTAAGGTAATAAAATAGACATTCTAAGGAAAATATCCTCAAAGATTCAGTCTCAAAAGCTTAAAAAAAAACGGCTGCCCAGAACTGATGAAATGGGACCCAAAAAGACGCCTGGGAGCTGCAGTTTTGGATACTTCTTCATGAAGCTCTCATTTCCTATTGATTCTTGCCTCCAACTCTTCACATGCTTGTTGGTGATGTATGTAAGCACACAGGTGAGTCATGTATGGTTGCCTTAGCCAACAATAAAAGCTCAAAAACATGCTCAAAATACTCCTTAAACCAACCGTACAAAATCTGTTCTTCCAAAACAGTTTCACTAGGCTTACTTTAATGACTTAGAACTAATTAATTAAGCTATTTAATCATAATTCAATCTTGATTACTAATACTTTATGATGTTAGGATGATCATAAGCACTAATCAACAAGTCTTAAAATAGATTAAGAAATTGTTAAGCTTAATTAACAATTCGAAGTACTTGCTTGTTCGAAATTGGATTAAGTAAGCTAATGAATTGTATCTCCTTTACCTTGATCTCTTCTTGATGACTCTTTGCTAGGAGACTTGGACTGATCATGGATGCTCCTGCATCATTTGATACCAAATGATGCATATAGCATTTCATAAGCAAGAGCATTCGTTGGTTAAGAACCGAAGAAACAATTTTGCATCAAGCCTTGTTGGAACCGTGCCAACAACCACCACTTTCACTAGCCTTAGAACCACCAAACTAGGCCACCAATGTCAAAGAAGAGCTCTTGGTGCAACCTTGCTTTGTTAAATTAGTAACTAATCTACGTTAGTTAGCTAATTAACTCAAAGACTTGATTTAGGACAAACTGTCCAGTTTTTACTCTAAGCGCACAGCTCAAAGAAAGGAGTATAACTCTTAATTCATTCAACAAAGTCTAATGAAACTTCTTACATTACAATCCTAACATATAAAGCAGCAACATACCAAAAATTCATGTCATTTGGTGATGTTTTGCTTAGGTAACAAAAGCTATCTTAAAATATTACAAAATCTGGGCCAGTTTTCAGTACCTAGGTGCAATGATTAGGATATTCTGAGAAACGAAAATATCCTACTGCAAAAAGGAAACTAAGGAAATAAAATAGACATTCTAAGGAAAATATCCTCAAAAATTCAGTCCCAAAAGCTTAAAAAAAACGGCTGCCCAGAACTGATGAAATAGGACCCAAAAAGACGCCTGGGAGCTGCGGTTTTGGATACTTCTTCATGAAGCTCTCATTTCCTATTGATTCTTGCCTCCAACTCTTCACATGCTTGTTGGTGATGTATGTAAGCACACAGGTGAGTCATGTATGGTTGCCTTAGCCAACAATAAAAGCTCAAAAACATGCTCAAAATACTCCTTAAACCAACCGTACAAAATCTGTTCTTCCAAAACAGTTTCACTAGGCTTACTTTAATGACTTAGAACTAATTAATTAAGCTATTTAATCATAATTCAATCTTGATTACTAATACTTTATGATGTTAGGATGATCATAAGCACTAATCAACAAGTCTTAAAATAGATTAAGAAATTGTTAAGCTTAATTAACAATTCGAAGTACTTGCTTGTTCGAAATTGGATTAAGTAAGCTAATGAATTGTATCTCCTTTACCTTGATCTCTTCTTGATGACTCTTTGCTAGGAGACTTGGACTGATCATGGATGCTCCTGCATCATTTGATACCAAATGATGCATATAGCATTTCATAAGCAAGAGCATTCGTTGGTTAAGAACCGAAGAAACAATTTTGCATCAAGCCTTGTTGGAACCGTGCCAACAACCACCACTTTCACTAGCCTTAGAACCACCAAACTAGGCCACCAATGTCAAAGAAGAGCTCTTGGTGCAACCTTGCTTTGTTAAATTAGTAACTAATCTACGTTAGTTAGCTAATTAACTCAAAGACTTGATTTAGGACAAACTGTCCAGTTTTTACTCTAAGCGCACAGCTCAAAGAAAGGAGTATAACTCTTAATTCATTCAACAAAGTCTAATGAAACTTCTTACATTACAATCCTAACATATAAAGCAGCAACATACCAAAAATTCACGTCATTTGGTGATGTTTTGCTTAGGTAACAAAAGCTATCTTAAAATATTACAAAATCTGGGCCAGTTTTCAGTACATAGGTGCAATGATTAGGATATTCTGAGAAACGAAAATATCCTACTGCAAAAAGGAAACTAAGGTAATAAAATAGACATTCTAAGGAAAATATCCTCAAAAATTCAGTCCCAAAAGCTTAAAAAAAACGGCTGCCCAGAACTGATGAAATGGGACCCAAAAAGACGCCTGGGAGCTGCGGTTTTGGATACTTCTTCATGAAGCTCTCATTTCCTATTGATTCTTGCCTCCAACTCTTCACATGCTTGTTGGTGATGTATGTAAGCACACAGGTGAGTCATGTATGGTTGCCTTAGCCAAGAATAAAGCTCAAAAACATGCTCAAAATACTCCTTAAACCAACCGTACAAAATCTGTTCTTCCAAAACAGTTTCACTAGGCTTACTTTAATGACTTAGAACTAATTAATTAAGCTATTTAATCATAATTCAAGCTTGATTACTAATACTTTATGATGTTAGGATGATCATAAGCACTAATCAACAAGTCTTAAAATAGATTAAGAAATTGTTAAGCTTAATTAACAATTCGAAGTACTTGCTTGTTCGAAATTGGATTAAGTAAGCTAATGAATTGTATCTCCTTTACCTTGATCTCTTCTTGATGACTCTTTGCTAGGAGACTTGGACTGATCATGGATGCTCCTGCATCATTTGATACCAAATGATGCATATAGCATTTCATAAGCAAGAGCATTCGTTGGTTAAGAACCGAAGAAACAGTTTTGCATCAAGCCTTGTTGGAACCGTGCCAACAACCACCACTTTCACTAGCCTTAGAACCACCAAACTAGGCCACCAATGTCAAAGAAGAGCTCTTGGTGCAACCTTGCTTTGTTAAATTAGTAACTAATCTACGTTAGTTAGCTAATTAACTCAAAGACTTGATTTAGGACAAACTGTCCAGTTTTTACTCTAAGCGCACAGCTCAAAGAAAGGAGTATAACTCTTAATTCATTCAACAAAGTCTAATGAAACTTCTTACATTACAATCCTAACATATAAAGCAGCAACATACCAAAAATTCACGTCATTTGGTGATGTTTTGCTTAGGTAACAAAAGCTATCTTAAAATATTACAAAATCTGGGCCAGTTTTCAGTACCTAGGTGCAATGATTAGGATATTCTGAGAAACGAAAATATCCTACTGCAAAAAGGAAACTAAGGTAATAAAATACACATTCTAAGGAAAATATCCTCAAAAATTCAGTCCCAAAAGCTTAAAAAAAACGGCTGCCCAGAACTGATGAAATGGGACCCAAAAAGACGCCTGGGAGCTGCGGTTTTGGATACTTCTTCATGAAGCTCTCATTTCCTATTGATTCTTGCCTCCAACTCTTCACATGCTTGTTGGTGATGTATGTAAGCGCACAGGTGAGTCATGTATGGTTGCCTTAGCCAAGAATAAAGCTCAAAAACATGCTCAAAATACTCCTTAAACCAACCGTACAAAATCTGTTCTTCCAAAACAGCTTCACTAGGCTTACTTTAATGACTTAGAACTAATTAATTAAGCTATTTAATCATAATTCAAGCTTGATTACTAATACTTTATGATGTTAGGATGATCATAAGCACTAATCAACAAGTCTTAAAATAGATTAAGAAATTGTTAAGCTTAATTAACAATTCGAAGTACTTGCTTGTTCGAAATTGGATTAAGTAAGCTAATGAATTGTATCTCCTTTACCTTGATCTCTTCTTGATGACTCTTTGCTAGGAGACTTGGACTGATCATGGATGCTCCTGCATCATTTGATACCAAATGATGCATATAGCATTTCATAAGCAAGAGCATTCGTTGGTTAAGAACCGAAGAAACAGTTTTGCATCAAGCCTTGTTGGAACCGTGCCAACAACCACCACTTTCACTAGCCTTAGAACCACCAAACTAGGCCACCAATGTCAAAGAAGAGCTCTTGGTGCAACCTTGCTTTGTTAAATTAGTAACTAATCTACGTTAGTTAGCTAATTAACTCAAAGACTTGATTTAGGACAAACTGTCCAGTTTTTACTCTAAGCGCACAGCTCAAAGAAAGGAGTATAACTCTTAAATCATTCAACAAAGTCTAATGAAACTTCTTACATTACAATCCTAACATATAAAGCAGCAACATACCAAAAATTCACGTCATTTGGTGATGTTTTGCTTAGGCAACAAAACCTATCTTAAAATATTACAAAATCTGGGCCAGTTTTCAGTACCTAGGTGCAATGATTAGGATATTCTGAGAAACGAAAATATCCTACTGCAAAAAGGAAACTAAGGTAATAAAATAGACATTCTAAGGAAAATATCCTCAAAAATTCAGTCCCAAAAGCTTAAAAAAACGGCTGCCCAGAACTGATGAAATGGGACCCAAAAAGACGCCTGGGAGCTGCGGTTTTGGATACTTCTTCATGAAGCTCTCATTTCCTATTGATTCTTGCCTCCAACTCTTCACATGCTTGTTGGTGATGTATGTAAGCACACAGGTGAGTCATGTATGGTTGCCTTAGCCAACAATAAAGCTCAAAAACATGCTCAAAATACTCCTTAAACCAACCGTACAAAATCTGTTCTTCCAAAACAGTTTCACTAGGCTTACTTTAATGACTTAGAACTAATTAATTAAGCTATTTAATCATAATTCAAGCTTGATTACTAATACTTTATGATGTTAGGATGATCATAAGCACTAATCAACAAGTCTTAAAATAGATTAAGAAATTGTTAAGCTTAATTAACAATTCGAAGTACTTGCTTGTTCGAAATTGGATTAAGTAAGCTAATGAATTGTATCTCCTTTACCTTGATCTCTTCTTGATGACTCTTTGCTAGGAGACTTGGACTGATCATGGATGCTCCTGCATCATTTGATACCAAATGATGCATATAGCATTTCATAAGCAAGAGCATTCGTTGGTTAAGAACCGAAGAAACAGTTTTGCATCAAGCCTTGTTGGAATCGTGCCAACAACCACCACTTTCACTAGCCTTAGAACCACCAAACTAGGCCACCAATGTCAAAGAAGAGCTCTTGGTGCAACCTTGCTTTGTTAAATTAGTAACTAATCTACGTTAGTTAGCTAATTAACTCAAAGACTTGATTTAGGACAAACTGTCCAGTTTTTACTCTAAGCGCACATCTCAAAGAAAGGAGTATAACTCTTAATTCATTCAACAAAGTCTAATGAAACTTCTTACATTACAATCCTAACATATAAAGCAGCAACATACCAAAAATTCACGTCATTTGGTGATTTTTTGCTTAGGTAACAAAAGCTATCTTAAAATATTACAAAATCTGGGCCAGTTTTCAGTACCTAGGTGCAATGATTAGGATATTCTGAGAAACGAAAATATCATACTGCAAAAAGGAAACTAAGGTAATAAAATAGACATTCTAAGGAAAATATCCTCAAAAATTCAGTCCCAAAAGCTTAAAAAAAACGGCTGCCCAGAACTGATGAAATGGGACCCAAAAAGACGCCTGGGAGCTGCGGTTTTGGATACTTCTTCATGAAGCTCTCATTTCCTATTGATTCTTGCCTCCAACTCTTCACATGCTTGTTGGTGATGTATGTAAGCACACAGGTGAGTCATGTATGGTTGCCTTAGCCAAGAATAAAGCTCAAAAACATGCTCAAAATACTCCTTAAACCAACCGTACAAAATCTGTTCTTCCAAAACAGCTTCACTAGGCTTACTTTAATGACTTAGAACTAATTAATTAAGCTATTTAATCATAATTCAAGCTTGATTACTAATACTTTATGATGTTAGGATGATCATAAGCACTAATCAACAAGTCTTAAAATAGATTAAGAAATTGTTAAGCTTAATTAACAATTCGAAGTACTTGCTTGTTCGAAATTGGATTAAGTAAGCTAATGAATTGTATCTCCTTTACCTTGATCTCTTCTTGATGACTCTTTGCTAGGAGACTTGGACTGATCATGGATGCTCCTGCATCATTTGATACCAAATGATGCATATAGCATTTCATAAGCAAGAGCATTCGTTGGTTAAGAACCGAAGAAACAGTTTTGCATCAAGCCTTGTTGGAACCGTGCCAACAACCACCACTTTCACTAGCCTTAGAACCACCAAACTAGGCCACCAATGTCAAAGAAGAGCTCTTGGTGCAACCTTGCTTTGTTAAATTAGTAACTAATCTACGTTAGTTAGCTAATTAACTCAAAGACTTGATTTAGGACAAACTGTCCAGTTTTTACTCTAAGCGCACAGCTCAAAGAAAGGAGTATAACTCTTAATTCATTCAACAAAGTCTAATGAAACTTCTTACATTACAATCCTAACATATAAAGCAGCAACATACCAAAAATTCACGTCATTTGGTGATGTTTTGCTTAGGCAACAAAACCTATCTTAAAATATTACAAAATCTGGGCCAGTTTTCAGTACCTAGGTGCAATGATTAGGATATTCTGAGAAACGAAAATATCCTACTGCAAAAAGGAAACTAAGGTAATAAAATAGACATTCTAAGGAAAATATCCTCAAAAATTCAGTCCCAAAAGCTTAAAAAAAACGGCTGCCCAGAACTGATGAAATGGGACCCAAAAAGACGCCTGGGAGCTGCGGTTTTGGATACTTCTTCATGAAGCTCTCATTTCCTATTGATTCTTGCCTCCAACTCTTCACATGCTTGTTGGTGATGTATGTAAGCACACAGGTGAGTCATGTATGGTTGCCTTAGCCAAGATTAAAGCTCAAAAACATGCTCAAAATACTCCTTAAACCAACCGTACAAAATCTGTTCTTCCAAAACAGCTTCACTAGGCTTACTTTAATGACTTAGAACTAATTAATTAAGCTATTTAATCATAATTCAAGCTTGATTACTAATACTTTATGATGTTAGGATGATCATAAGCACTAATCAACAAGTCTTAAAATAGATTAAGAAATTGTTAAGCTTAATTAACAATTCGAAGTACTTGCTTGTTCGAAATTGGATTAAGTAAGCTAATGAATTGTATCTCCTTTACCTTGATCTCTTCTTGATGACTCTTTGCTAGGAGACTTGGACTGATCATGGATGCTCCTGCATCATTTGATACCAAATGATGCATATAGCATTTCATAAGCAAGAGCATTCGTTGGTTAAGAACCGAAGAAACAGTTTTGCATCAAGCCTTGTTGGAACCGTGCCAACAACCACCACTTTCACTAGCCTTAGAACCACCAAACTAGGCCACCAATGTCAAAGAAGAGCTCTTGGTGCAACCTTGCTTTGTTAAATTAGTAACTAATCTACGTTAGTTAGCTAATTAACTCAAAGACTTGATTTAGGACAAACTGTCCAGTTTTTACTCTAAGCGCACAGCTCAAAGAAAGGAGTATAACTCTTAATTCATTCAACAAAGTCTAATGAAACTTCTTACATTACAATCCTAACATATAAAGCAGCAACATACCAAAAATTCACGTCATTTGGTGATGTTTTGCTTAGGTAACAAAAGCTATCTTAAAATATTACAAAATCTGGGCCAGTTTTCAGTACCTAGGTGCAATGATTAGGATATTCTGAGAAACGAAAATATCCTACTGCAAAAAGGAAACTAAGGTAATAAAATACACATTCTAAGGAAAATATCCTCAAAAATTCAGTCCCAAAAGCTTAAAAAAAACGACTGCCCAGAACTGATGAAATGGGACCCAAAAAGACGCCTGGGAGCTGCGGTTTTGGATACTTCTTCATGAAGCTCTCATTTCCTATTGATTCTTGCCTCCAACTCTTCACATGCTTGTTGGTGATGTATGTAAGCACACAGGTGAGTCATGTATGGTTGCCTTAGCCAAGAATAAAGCTCAAAAACATGCTCAAAATACTCCTTAAACCAACCGTACAAAATCTGTTCTTCCAAAACAGCTTCACTAGGCTTACTTTAATGACTTAGAACTAATTAATTAAGCTATTTAATCATAATTCAAGATTGATTACTAATACTTTATGATGTTAAGATGATCATAAGAACTAATCAACAAGTCTTAAAATAGATTAAGAAATTGTTAAGCTTAATTAACAATTCGAAGTACTTGCTTGTTCGAAATTGGATTAAGTAAGCTAATGAATTGTATCTCCTTTACCTTGATCTCTTCTTGATGACTCTTTGCTAGGAGACTTGGACTGATCATGGATGCTCCTGCATCATTTGATGCCAAATGATGCATATAGCATTTCATAAGCAAGAGCATTCGTTGGTTAAGAACCGAAGAAACAGTTTTGCATCAAGCCTTGTTGGAACCGTGCCAACAACCACCACTTTCACTAGCCTTAGAACCACCAAACTAGGCCACCAATGTCAAAGAAGAGCTCTTGGTGCAACCTTGCTTTGTTAAATTAGTAACTAATCTACGTTAGTTAGCTAATTAACTCAAAGACTTGATTTAGGACAAACTGTCCAGTTTTTACTCTAAGCGCACAGCTCAAAGAAAGGAGTATAACTCTTAATTCATTCAACAAAGTCTAATGAAACTTCTTACATTACAATCCTAACATATAAAGCAGCAACATACCAAAAATTCACGTCATTTGGTGATGTTTTGCTTAGGTAACAAAAGCTATCTTAAAATATTACAAAATCTGGGCCAGTTTTCAGTACCTAGGTGCAATGATTAGGATATTCTGAGAAACGAAAATATCCTACTGCAAAAAGGAAACTAAGTTAATAAAATAGACATTCTAAGGAAAATATCCTCAAAAATTCAGTCCCAAAAGCTTAAAAAAAACGGCTGCCCAGAACTGATGAAATGGGACCCAAAAAGACGCCTGGGAGCTGCGGTTTTGGATACTTCTTCATGAAGCTCTCATTTCCTATTGATTCTTGCCTCCAACTCTTCACATGCTTGTTGGTGATGTATGTAAGCACACAGGTGAGTCATGTATGGTTGCCTTAGCCAACAATAAAGCTCAAAAACATGCTCAAAATACTCCTTAAACCAACCGTACAAAATATGTTCTTCCAAAACAGTTTCACTAGGCTTACTTTAATGACTTAGAACTCATTAATTAAGCTATTTAATCATAATTCAAGCTTGATTACTAATACTTTATGATGTTAGGATGATCATAAGCACTAATCAACAAGTCTTCAAATAGATTAAGAAATTGTTAAGCTTAATTAACAATTCGAAGTACTTGCTTGTTCGAAATTGGATTAAGTAAGCTAATGAATTGTATCTCCTTTACCTTGATCTCTTCTTGATGACTCTTTGCTAGGAGACTTGGACTGATCATGGATGCTCCTGCATCATTTGATACCAAATGATGCATATAGCATTTCATAAGCAAGAGCATTCGTTGGTTAAGAACCGAAGAAACAGTTTTGCATCAAGCCTTGCTGGAACCGTGCCAACAACCACCACTTTCACTAGCCTTAGAACCACCAAACTAGGCCACCAATGTCAAAGAAGAGCTCTTGGTGCAACCTTGCTTTGTTAAATTAGTAACTAATCTACGTTAGTTAGCTAATTAACTCAAAGACTTGATTTAGGACAAACTGTCCAGTTTTTACTCTAAGCGCACAGCTCAAAGAAAGGAGTATAACTCTTAATTCCTTCAACAAAGTCTAATGAAACTTCTTACATTACAATCCTAACATATAAAGCAGCAACATACCAAAAATTCACGTCATTTGGTGATGTTTTGCTTAGGTAACAAAAGCTATCTTAAAATATTACAAAATCTGGGCCAGTTTTCAGTACCTAGGTGCAATGATTAGGATATTCTGAGAAACGAAAATATCCTACTGCAAAAAGGAAACTAAGGTAATAAAATACACATTCTAAGGAAAATATCCTCAAAAATTCAGTCCCAAAAGCTTAAAAAAAACGGCTGCCCAGAACTGATGAAATGGGACCCAAAAAGACGCCTGGGAGCTGCGGTTTTGGATACTTCTTCATGAAGCTCTCATTTCCTATTGATTCTTGCCTCCAACTCTTCACATGCTTGTTGGTGATGTATGTAAGCACACAGGTGAGTCATGTATGGTTGCCTTAGCCAACAATAAAGCTCAAAAACATGCTCAAAATACTCCTTAAACCAACCGTACAAAATCTGTTCTTCCAAAACAGTTTCACTAGGCTTACTTTAATGACTTAGAACTAATTAATTAAGCTATTTAATCATAATTCAAGCTTGATTACTAATACTTTATGATGTTAAGATGATCATAAGCACTAATCAACAAGTCTTAAAATAGATTAAGAAATTGTTAAGCTTAATTAACAATTCGATGTACTTGCTTGTTCGAAATTGGATTAAGTAAGCTAATGAATTGTATCTCCTTTACCTTGATCTCTTCTTGATGACTCTTTGCTAGGAGACTTGGACTGATCATGGATGCTCCTGCATCATTTGATGCCAAATGATGCATATAGCATTTCATAAGCAAGAGCATTCGTTGGTTAAGAACCGAAGAAACAGTTTTGCATCAAGCCTTGTTGGAACCGTGCCAACAACCACCACTTTCACTAGCCTTAGAACCACCAAACTAGGCCACCAATGTCAAAGAAGAGCTCTTGGTGCAACCTTGCTTTGTTAAATTAGTAACTAATCTACGTTAGTTAGCTAATTAACTCAAAATCTTGATTTAGGACAAACTGTCCAGTTTTTACTCTAAGCGCACAGCTCAAAGAAAGGAGTATAACTCTTAATTCATTCAACAAAGTCTAATGAAACTTCTTACATTACAATCCTAACATATAAAGCAGCAACATACCAAAAATTCACGTCATTTGGTGATGTATTGCTTAGGTAACAAAAGCTATCTTAAAATATTACAAAATCTGGGCCAGTTTTCAGTACCTAGGTGCAATGATTAGGATATTCTGAGAAACGAAAATATCCTACTGCAAAAAGGAAACTAAGGTAATAAAATAGACATTCTAAGGAAAATATCCTCAAAAATTCAGTCCCAAAAGCTTAAAAAAAACGGCTGCCCAGAACTGATGAAATGGGACCCAAAAAGACGCCTGGGAGCTGCGGTTTTGGATACTTCTTCATGAAGCTCTCATTTCCTATTGATTCTTGCCTCCAACTCTTCACATGCTTGTTGGTGATGTATGTAAGCACACAGGTGAGTCATGTATGGTTGCCTTAGCCAAGAATAAAGCTCAAAAACATGCTCAAAATACTCCTTAAACCAACCGTACAAAATCTGTTCTTCCAAAACAGCTTCACTAGGCTTACTTTAATGACTTAGAACTAATTAATTAAGCTATTTAATCATAATTCAAGCTTGATTACTAATACTTTATGATGTTAGGATGATCATAAGCACTAATCAACAAGTCTTAAAATAGATTAAGAAATTGTTAAGCTTAATTAACAATTCGAAGTACTTGCTTGTTCGAAATTGGATTAAGTAAGCTAATGAATTGTATCTCCTTTACCTTGATCTCTTCTTGATGACTCTTTGCTAGGAGACTTGGACTGATCATGGATGCTCCTGCATCATTTGATACCAAATGATGCATATAGCATTTCATAAGCAAGAGCATTCGTTGGTTAAGAACCGAAGAAACAGTTTTGCATCAAGCCTTGTTGGAACCGTGCCAACAACCACCACTTTCACTAGCCTTAGAACCACCAAACTAGGCCACCAATGTCAAAGAAGAGCTCTTGGTGCAACCTTGCTTTGTTAAATTAGTAATTAATCTACGTTAGTTAGCTAATTAACTCAAAGACTTGATTTAGGACAAACTGTCCAGTTTTTACTCTAAGCGCACAGCTCAAAGAAAGGAGTATAACTCTTAATTCCTTCAACAAAGTCTAATGAAACTTCTTACATTACAATCCTAACATATAAAGCAGCAACATACCAAAAATTCACGTCATTTGGTGATGTTTTGCTTAGGTAACAAAAGCTATCTTAAAATATTACAAAATCTGGGCCAGTTTTCAGTACCTAGGTGCAATGATTAGGATATTCTGAGAAACGAAAATATCCTACTGCAAAAAGGAAACTAAGGTAATAAAATAGACATTCTAAGGAAAATATCCTCAAAAATTCAGTCCCAAAAGCTTAAAAAAAACGGCTGCCCAGAACTGATGAAATGGGACCCAAAAAGACGCCTGGGAGCTGCGGTTTTGGATACTTCTTCATGAAGCTCTCATTTCCTATTGATTCTTGCCTCCAACTCTTCACATGCTTGTTGGTGATGTATGTAAGCACACAGGTGAGTCATGTATGGTTGCCTTAGCCAACAATAAAGCTCAAAAACATGCTCAAAATACTCCTTAAACCAACCGTACAAAATCTGTTCTTCCAAAACAGTTTCACTAGGCTTACTTTAATGACTTAGAACTAATTAATTAAGCTATTTAATCATAATTCAAGCTTGATTACTAATACTTTATGATGTTAAGATGATCAGAAGCACTAATCAACAAGTCTTAAAATAGATTAAGAAATTGTTAAGCTTAATTAACAATTCGAAGTACTTGCTTGTTCGAAATTGGATTAAGTAAGCTAATGAATTGTATCTCCTTTACCTTGATCTCTTCTTGATGACTCTTTGCTAGGAGACTTGGACTGATCATGGATGCTCCTGCATCATTTGATACCAAATGATGCATATAGCATTTCATAAGCAAGAGCATTCGTTGGTTAAGAACCGAAGAAACAGTTTTGCATCAAGCCTTGTTGGAACCGTGCCAACAACCACCACTTTCACAAGCCTTAGAACCACCAAACTAGGCCACCAATGTCAAAGAAGAGCTCTTGGTGCAACCTTTCTTTGTTAAATTAGTAACTAATCTACGTTAGTTAGCTAATTAACTCAAAGACTTGATTTAGGACAAACTGTCAAGTTTTTACTCTAAGCGCACAGCTCAAAGAAAGGAGTATAACTCTTAATTCATTCAACAAAGTCTAATGAAACTTCTTACATTACAATCCTAACATATAAAGCAGCAACATACCAAAAATTCACGTCATTTGGTGATGTTTTGCTTAGGTAACAAAAGCTATCTTAAAATATTACAAAATCTGGGCCAGTTTTCAGTACCTAGGTGCAATGATTAGGATATTCTGAGAAACGAAAATATCCTACTGCAAAAAGGAAACTAAGGTAATAAAATAGACATTCTAAGGAAAATATCCTCAAAAATTCAGTCCCAAAAGCTTAAAAAAAACGGCTGCCCAGAACTGATGAAATGGGACCCAAAAAGACGCCTGGGAGCTGCGGTTTTGGATACTTCTTCATGAAGCTCTCATTTCCTATTGATTCTTGCCTCCAACTCTTCACATGCTTGTTGGTGATGTATGTAAGCACACAGGTGAGTCATGTATGGTTGCCTTAGCCAACAATAAAGCTCAAAAACATGCTCAAAATACTCCTTAAACCAACCGTACAAAATCTGTTCTTCCAAAACAGTTTCACTAGGCTTACTTTAATGACTTAGAACTAATTAATTAAGCTATTTAATCATAATTCAAGCTTGATTACTAATACTTTATGATGTTAAGATGATCAGAAGCACTAATCAACAAGTCTTAAAATAGATTAAGAAATTGTTAAGCTTAATTAACAATTCGAAGTACTTGCTTGTTCGAAATTGGATTAAGTAAGCTAATGAATTGTATCTCCTTTACCTTGATCTCTTCTTGATGACTCTTTGCTAGGAGACTTGGACTGATCATGGATGCTCCTGCATCATTTGATACCAAATGATGCATATAGCATTTCATAAGCAAGAGCATTCGTTGGTTAAGAACCGAAGAAACAGTTTTGCATCAAGCCTTGTTGGAACCGTGCCAACAACCACCACTTTCACAAGCCTTAGAACCACCAAACTAGGCCACCAATGTCAAAGAAGAGCTCTTGGTGCAACCTTTCTTTGTTAAATTAGTAACTAATCTACGTTAGTTAGCTAATTAACTCAAAGACTTGATTTAGGACAAACTGTCCAGTTTTTACTCTAAGCGCACAGCTCAAAGAAAGGAGTATAACTCTTAATTCATTCAACAAAGTCTAATGAAACTTCTTACATTACAATCCTAACATATAAAGCAGCAACATACCAAAAATTCACGTCATTTGGTGATGTTTTGCTTAGGTAACAAAAGCTATCTTAAAATATTACAAAATCTGGGCCAGTTTTCAGTACCTAGGTGCAATGATTAGGATATTCTGAGAAACGAAAATATCCTACTGCAAAAAGGAAACTAAGGCAATAAAATAGACATTCTAAGGAAAATATCCTCAAAAATTCAGTCCCAAAAGCTTAAAAAAAACGGCTGCCCAGAACTGATGAAATGGGACCCAAAAAGACGCCTGGGAGCTGCGGTTTTGGATACTTCTTCATGAAGCTCTCATTTCCTATTGATTCTTGCCTCCAACTCTTCACATGCTTGTTGGTGATGTATGTAAGCACACAGGTGAGTCATGTATGGTTGCCTTAGCCAACAATAAAGCTCAATAACATGCTCAAAATACTCCTTAAACCAACCGTACAAAATCTGTTCTTCCAAAACAGTTTCACTAGGCTTACTTTAATGACTTAGAACTAATTAATTAAGCTATTTAATCATAATTCAAGCTTGATTACTAATACTTTATGATGTTAAGATGATCAGAAGCACTAATCAACAAGTCTTAAAATAGATTAAGAAATTGTTAAGCTTAATTAACAATTCGAAGTACTTGCTTGTTCGAAATTGGATTAAGTAAGCTAATGAATTGTATCTCCTTTACCTTGATCTCTTCTTGATGACTCTTTGCTAGGAGACTTGGACTGATCATGGATGCTCCTGCATCATTTGATACCAAATGATGCATATAGCATTTCATAAGCAAGAGCATTCGTTGGTTAAGAACCGAAGAAACAGTTTTGCATCAAGCCTTGTTGGAACCGTGCCAACAACCACCACTTTCACAAGCCTTAGAACCACCAAACTAGGCCACCAATGTCAAAGAAGAGCTCTTGGTGCAACCTTTCTTTGTTAAATTAGTAACTAATCTACGTTAGTTAGCTAATTAACTCAAAGACTTGATTTAGGACAAACTGTCCAGTTTTTACTCTAAGCGCACAGCTCAAAGAAAGGAGTATAACTCTTAATTCATTCAACAAAGTCTAATGAAACTTCTTACATTACAATCCTAACATATAAAGCAGCAACATACCAAAAATTCACGTCATTTGGTGATGTTTTGCTTAGGTAACAAAAGCTATCTTAAAATATTACAAAATCTGGGCCAGTTTTCAGTACCTAGGTGCAATGATTAGGATATTCTGAGAAACGAAAATATCCTACTGCAAAAAGGAAACTAAGGTAATAAAATAGACATTCTAAGGAAAATATCCTCAAAAATTCAGTCCCAAAAGCTTAAAAAAAACGGCTGCCCAGAACTGATGAAATGGGACCCAAAAAGACGCCTGGGAGCTGCGGTTTTGGATACTTCTTCATGAAGCTCTCATTTCCTATTGATTCTTGCCTCCAACTCTTCACATGCTTGTTGGTGATGTATGTAAGCACACAGGTGAGTCATGTATGGTTGCCTTAGCCAACAATAAAGCTCAATAACATGCTCAAAATACTCCTTAAACCAACCGTACAAAATCTGTTCTTCCAAAACAGTTTCACTAGGCTTACTTTAATGACTTAGAACTAATTAATTAAGCTATTTAATCATAATTCAAGCTTGATTACTAATACTTTATGATGTTAAGATGATCAGAAGCACTAATCAACAAGTCTTAAAATAGATTAAGAAATTGTTAAGCTTAATTAACAATTCGAAGTACTTGCTTGTTCGAAATTGGATTAAGTAAGCTAATAAATTGTATCTCCTTTACCTTGATCTCTTCTTGATGACTCTTTGCTAGGAGACTTGGACTGATCATGGATGCTCCTGCATCATTTGATACCAAATGATGCATATAGCATTTCATAAGCAAGAGCATTCGTTGGTTAAGAACCGAAGAAACAGTTTTGCATCAAGCCTTGTTGGAACCGTGCCAACAACCACCACTTTCACAAGCCTTAGAACCACCAAACTAGGCCACCAATGTCAAAGAAGAGCTCTTGGTGCAACCTTGCTTTGTTAAATTAGTAACTAATCTACGTTAGTTAGCTAATTAACTCAAAGACTTGATTTAGGACAAACTGTCCAGTTTTTACTCTAAGCGCACAGCTCAAAGAAAGGAGTATAACTCTTAATTCATTCAACAAAGTCTAATGAAACTTCTTACATTACAATCCTAACATATAAAGCAGCAACATACCAAAAATTCACGTCATTTGGTGATGTTTTGCTTAGGTAACAAAAGCTATCTTAAAATATTACAAAATCTGGGCCAGTTTTCAGTACCTAGGTGCAATGATTAGGATATTCTGAGAAACGAAAATATCCTACTGCAAAAAGGAAACTAAGGTAATAAAATAGACATTCTAAGGAAAATATCCTCAAAAATTCAGTCCCAAAAGCTTAAAAAAAACGGCTGCCCAGAACTGATGAAATGGGACCCAAAAAGACGCCTGGGAGCTGCGGTTTTGGATACTTCTTCATGAAGCTCTCATTTCCTATTGATTCTTGCCTCCAACTCTTCACATGCTTGTTGGTGATGTATGTAAGCACACAGGTGAGTCATGTATGGTTGCCTTAGCCAACAATAAAGCTCAATAACATGCTCAAAATACTCCTTAAACCAACCGTACAAAATCTGTTCTTCCAAAACAGTTTCACTAGGCTTACTTTAATGACTTAGAACTAATTAATTAAGCTATTTAATCATAATTCAAGCTTGATTACTAATACTTTATGATGTTAAGATGATCAGAAGCACTAATCAACAAGTCTTAAAATAGATTAAGAAATTGTTAAGCTTAATTAACAATTCGAAGTACTTGCTTGTTCGAAATTGGATTAAGTAAGCTAATAAATTGTATCTCCTTTACCTTGATCTCTTCTTGATGACTCTTTGCTAGGAGACTTGGACTGATCATGGATGCTCCTGCATCATTTGATACCAAATGATGCATATAGCATTTCATAAGCAAGAGCATTCGTTGGTTAAGAACCGAAGAAACAGTTTTGCATCAAGCCTTGTTGGAACCGTGCCAACAACCACCACTTTCACAAGCCTTAGAACCACCAAACTAGGCCACCAATGTCAAAGAAGAGCTCTTGGTGCAACCTTGCTTTGTTAAATTAGTAACTAATCTACGTTAGTTAGCTAATTAACTCAAAGACTTGATTTAGGACAAACTGTCCAGTTTTTACTCTAAGCGCACAGCTCAAAGAAAGGAGTATAACTCTTAATTCATTCAACAAAGTCTAATGAAACTTCTTACATTACAATCCTAACATATAAAGCAGCAACATACCAAAAATTCACGTCATTTGGTGATGTTTTGCTTAGGTAACAAAAGCTATCTTAAAATATTACAAAATCTGGGCCAGTTTTCAGTACCTAGGTGCAATGATTAGGATATTCTGAGAAACGAAAATATCCTACTGCAAAAAGGAAACTAAGGTAATAAAATAGACATTCTAAGGAAAATATCCTCAAAAATTCAGTCCCAAAAGCTTAAAAAAAACGGCTGCCCAGAACTGATGAAATGGGACCCAAAAAGACGCCTGGGAGCTGCGGTTTTGGATACTTCTTCATGAAGCTCTCATTTCCTATTGATTCTTGCCTCCAACTCTTCACATGCTTGTTGGTGATGTATGTAAGCACACAGGTGAGTCATGTATGGTTGCCTTAGCCAACAATAAAGCTCAATAACATGCTCAAAATACTCCTTAAACCAACCGTACAAAATCTGTTCTTCCAAAACAGTTTCACTAGGCTTACTTTAATGACTTAGAACTAATTAATTAAGCTATTTAATCATAATTCAAGCTTGATTACTAATACTTTATGATGTTAAGATGATCAGAAGCACTAATCAACAAGTCTTAAAATAGATTAAGAAATTGTTAAGCTTAATTAACAATTCGAAGTACTTGCTTGTTCGAAATTGGATTAAGTAAGCTAATAAATTGTATCTCCTTTACCTTGATCTCTTCTTGATGACTCTTTGCTAGGAGACTTGGACTGATCATGGATGCTCCTGCATCATTTGATACCAAATGATGCATATAGCATTTCATAAGCAAGAGCATTCGTTGGTTAAGAACCGAAGAAACAGTTTTGCATCAAGCCTTGTTGGAACCGTGCCAACAACCACCACTTTCACAAGCCTTAGAACCACCAAACTAGGCCACCAATGTCAAAGAAGAGCTCTTGGTGCAACCTTGCTTTGTTAAATTAGTAACTAATCTACGTTAGTTAGCTAATTAACTCAAAGACTTGATTTAGGACAAACTGTCCAGTTTTTACTCTAAGCGCACAGCTCAAAGAAAGGAGTATAACTCTTAATTCATTCAACAAAGTCTAATGAAACTTCTTACATTACAATCCTAACATATAAAGCAGCAACATACCAAAAATTCACGTCATTTGGTGATGTTTTGCTTAGGTAACAAAAGCTATCTTAAAATATTACAAAATCTGGGCCAGTTTTCAGTACCTAGGTGCAATGATTAGGATATTCTGAGAAACGAAAATATCCTACTGCAAAAAGGAAACTAAGGTAATAAAATAGACATTCTAAGGAAAATATCCTCAAAAATTCAGTCCCAAAAGCTTAAAAAAAACGGCTGCCCAGAACTGATGAAATGGGACCCAAAAAGACGCCTGGGAGCTGCGGTTTTGGATACTTCTTCATGAAGCTCTCATTTCCTATTGATTCTTGCCTCCAACTCTTCACATGCTTGTTGGTGATGTATGTAAGCACACAGGTGAGTCATGTATGGTTGCCTTAGCCAACAATAAAGCTCAAAAACATGCTCAAAATACTCCTTAAACCAACCGTACAAAATCTGTTCTTCCAAAACAGTTTCACTAGGCTTACTTTAATGACTTAGAACTAATTAATTAAGCTATTTAATCATAATTCAAGCTTGATTACTAATACTTTATGATGTTAGGATGATCATAAGCACTAATCAACAAGTCTTAAAATAGATTAAGAAATTGTTAAGCTTAATTAACAATTCGAAGTACTTGCTTGTTCGAAATTGGATTAAGTAAGCTAATGAATTGTATCTCCTTTACCTTGATCTCTTCTTGATGACTCTTTGCTAGGAGACTTGGACTGATCATGGATGCTCCTGCATCATTTGATACCAAATGATGCATATAGCATTTCATAAGCAAGAGCATTCGTTGGTTAAGAACCGAAGAAACAGTTTTGCATCAAGCCTTGCTGGAACCGTGCCAACAACCACCACTTTCACTAGCCTTAGAACCACCAAACTAGGCCACCAATGTCAAAGAAGAGCTCTTGGTGCAACCTTTCTTTGTTAAATTAGTAACTAATCTACGTTAGTTAGCTAATTAACTCAAAGACTTGATTTAGGACAAACTGTCCAGTTTTTACTCTAAGCGCACAGCTCAAAGAAAGGAGTATAACTCTTAATTCATTCAACAAAGTCTAATGAAACTGCTTACATTACAATCCTAACATATAAAGCAGCAACATACCAAAAATTCACGTCATTTGGTGATGTTTTGCTTAGGTAACAAAAGCTATCTTAAAATATTACAAAATCTGGGCCAGTTTTCAGTACCTAGGTGCAATGATTAGGATATTCTGAGAAACGAAAATATCCTACTGCAAAAAGGAAACTAAGGTAATAAAATAGACATTCTAAGGAAAATATCCTCAAAAATTCAGTCCCAAAAGCTTAAAAAAAACGGCTGCCCAGACCTGATGAAATGGGACCCAAAAAGACGCCTGGGAGCTGCAGTTTTGGATACTTCTTCATGAAGCTCTCATTTCCTATTGATTCTTGCCTCCAACTCTTCACATGCTTGTTGGTGATGTATGTAAGCACACAGGTGAGTCATGTATGGTTGCCTTAGCCAACAATAAAGCTCAAAAACATGCTCAAAATACTCCTTAAACCAACCGTACAAAATCTGTTCTTCCAAAACAGTTTCACTAGGCTTACTTTAATGACTTAGAACTAATTAATTAAGCTATTTAATCATAATTCAAGATTGATTACTAATACTTTATGATGTTAAGATGATCATAAGCACTAATCAACAAGTCTTAAAATAGATTAAGAAATTGTTAAGCTTAATTAACAATTCGAAGTACTTGCTTGTTCGAAATTGGATTAAGTAAGCTAATGAATTGTATCTCCTTTACCTTGATCTCTTCTTGATGACTCTTTGCTAGGAGACTTGGACTGATCATGGATGCTCCTGCATCATTTGATGCCAAATGATGCATATAGCATTTCATAAGCAAGAGCATTCGTTGGTTAAGAACCGAAGAAACAGTTTTGCATCAAGCCTTGTTGGAACCGTGCCAACAACCACCACTTTCACAAGCCTTAGAACCACCAAACTAGGCCACCAATGTCAAAGAAGAGCTCTTGGTGCAACCTTTCTTTGTTAAATTAGTAACTAATCTACGTTAGTTAGCTAATTAACTCAAAGACTTGATTTAGGACAAACTGTCCAGTTTTTACTCTAAGCGCACAGCTCAAAGAAAGGAGTATAACTCTTAATTCATTAAACAAAGTCTAATGAAACTTCTTACATTACAATCCTAACATATAAAGCAGCAACATACCAAAAATTCACGTCATTTGGTGATGTTTTGCTTAGGTAACAAAAGCTATCTTAAAATATTACAAAATCTGGGCCAGTTTTCAGTACCTAGGTGCAATGATTAGGATATTCTGAGAAACGAAAATATCCTACTGCAAAAAGGAAACTAAGGTAATAAAATAGACATTCTAAGGAAAATATCCTCAAAAATTCAGTCCCAAAAGCTTAAAAAAAACGGCTGCCCAGAACTGATGAAATGGGACCCAAAAAGACGCCTGGGAGCTGCGGTTTTGGATACTTCTTCATGAAGCTCTCATTTCCTATTGATTCTTGCCTCCAACTCTTCACATGCTTGTTGGTGATGTATGTAAGCACACAGGTGAGTCATGTATGGTTGCCTTAGCCAACAATAAAGCTCAAAAACATGCTCAAAATACTCCTTAAACCAACCGTACAAAATCTGTTCTTCCAAAACAGTTTCACTAGGCTTACTTTAATGACTTAGAACTAATTAATTAAGCTATTTAATCATAATTCAAGATTGATTACTAATACTTTATGATGTTAAGATGATCATAAGCACTAATCAACAAGTCTTAAAATAGATTAAGAAATTGTTAAGCTTAATTAACAATTCGAAGTACTTGCTTGTTCGAAATTGGATTAAGTAAGCTAATGAATTGTATCTCCTTTACCTTGATCTCTTCTTGATGACTCTTTGCTAGGAGACTTGGACTGATCATGGATGCTCCTGCATCATTTGATGCCAAATGATGCATATAGCATTTCATAAGCAAGAGCATTCGTTGGTTAAGAACCGAAGAAACAGTTTTGCATCAAGCCTTGTTGGAACCGTGCCAACAACCACCACTTTCACAAGCCTTAGAACCACCAAACTAGGCCACCAATGTCAAAGAAGAGCTCTTGGTGCAACCTTTCTTTGTTAAATTAGTAACTAATCTACGTTAGTTAGCTAATTAACTCAAAGACTTGATTTAGGACAAACTGTCCAGTTTTTACTCTAAGCGCACAGCTCAAAGAAAGGAGTATAACTCTTAATTCATTAAACAAAGTCTAATGAAACTTCTTACATTACAATCCTAACATATAAAGCAGCAACATACCAAAAATTCACGTCATTTGGTGATGTTTTGCTTAGGTAACAAAAGCTATCTTAAAATATTACAAAATCTGGGCCAGTTTTCAGTACCTAGGTGCAATGATTAGGATATTCTGAGAAACGAAAATATCCTACTGCAAAAAGGAAACTAAGGTAATAAAATAGACATTCTAAGGAAAATATCCTCAAAAATTCAGTCCCAAAAGCTTAAAAAAACGGCTGCCCAGAACTGATGAAATGGGACCCAAAAAGACGCCTGGGAGCTGCGGTTTTGGATACTTCTTCATGAAGCTCTCATTTCCTATTGATTCTTGCCTCCAACTCTTCACATGCTTGTTGGTGATGTATGTAAGCACACAGGTGAGTCATGTATGGTTGCCTTAGCCAACAATAAAGCTCAAAAACATGCTCAAAATACTCCTTAAACCAACCGTACAAAATCTGTTCTTCCAAAACAGTTTCACTAGGCTTACTTTAATGACTTAGAACTAATTAATTAAGCTATTTAATCATAATTCAAGATTGATTACTAATACTTTATGATGTTAAGATGATCATAAGCACTAATCAACAAGTCTTAAAATAGATTAAGAAATTGTTAAGCTTAATTAACAATTCGAAGTACTTGCTTGTTCGAAATTGGATTAAGTAAGCTAATGAATTGTATCTCCTTTACCTTGATCTCTTCTTGATGACTCTTTGCTAGGAGACTTGGACTGATCATGGATGCTCCTGCATCATTTGATGCCAAATGATGCATATAGCATTTCATAAGCAAGAGCATTCGTTGGTTAAGAACCGAAGAAACAGTTTTGCATCAAGCCTTGTTGGAACCGTGCCAACAACCACCACTTTCACAAGCCTTAGAACCACCAAACTAGGCCACCAATGTCAAAGAAGAGCTCTTGGTGCAACCTTTCTTTGTTAAATTAGTAACTAATCTACGTTAGTTAGCTAATTAACTCAAAGACTTGATTTAGGACAAACTGTCCAGTTTTTACTCTAAGCGCACAGCTCAAAGAAAGGAGTATAACTCTTAATTCATTAAACAAAGTCTAATGAAACTTCTTACATTACAATCCTAACATATAAAGCAGCAACATACCAAAAATTCACGTCATTTGGTGATGTTTTGCTTAGGTAACAAAAGCTATCTTAAAATATTACAAAATCTGGGCCAGTTTTCAGTACCTAGGTGCAATGATTAGGATATTCTGAGAAACGAAAATATCCTACTGCAAAAAGGAAACTAAGGTAATAAAATAGACATTCTAAGGAAAATATCCTCAAAAATTCAGTCCCAAAAGCTTAAAAAAAACGGCTGCCCAGAACTGATGAAATGGGACCCAAAAAGACGCCTGGGAGCTGCGGTTTTGGATACTTCTTCATGAAGCTCTCATTTCCTATTGATTCTTGCCTCCAACTCTTCACATGCTTGTTGGTGATGTATGTAAGCACACAGGTGAGTCATGTATGGTTGCCTTAGCCAACAATAAAGCTCAAAAACATGCTCAAAATACTCCTTAAACCAACCGTACAAAATCTGTTCTTCCAAAACAGTTTCACTAGGCTTACTTTAATGACTTAGAACTAATTAATTAAGCTATTTAATCATAATTCAAGCTTGATTACTAATACTTTATGATGTTAAGATGATCATAAGCATTAATCAACAAGTCTTAAAATAGATTAAGAAATTGTTAAGCTTAATTAACAATTCGAAGTACTTGCTTGTTCGAAATTGGATTAAGTAAGCTAATGAATGGTATCTCCTTTACCTTGATCTCTTCTTGATGACTCTTTGCTAGGAGACTTTGATACCAAATGATGCATATAGCATTTCATAAGCAAGAGCATTCGTTGGTTAAGAACCGAAGAAACAGTTTTGCATCAAGCCTTGTTGGAACCGTGCCAACAACCACCACTTTCACAAGCCTTAGAACCACCAAACTAGGCCACCAATGTCAAAGAAGAGCTCTTGGTGCAACCTTGCTTTGTTAAATTAGTAACTAATCTACGTTAGTTAGCTAATTAACTCAAAGACTTGATTTAGGACAAACTGTCCAGTTTTTACTCTAAGCGCACAGCTCAAAGAAAGGAGTATAACTCTTAATTCATTCAACAAAGTCTAATGAAACTTCTTACATTACAATCCTAACATATAAAGCAGCAACATACCAAAAATTCACGTCATTTGGTGATGTTTTGCTTAGGTAACAAAAGCTATCTTAAAATATTACAAAATCTGGGCCAGTTTTCAGTACCTAGGTGCAATGATTAGGATATTCTGAGAAACGAAAATATCCTACTGCAAAAAGGAAACTAAGGTAATAAAATAGACATTCTAAGGAAAATATCCTCAAAAATTCAGTCCCAAAAGCTTAAAAAAAACGGCTGCCCAGAACTGATGAAATGGGACCCAAAAAGACGCCTGGGAGCTGCGGTTTTGGATACTTCTTCATGAAGCTCTCATTTCCTATTGATTCTTGCCTCCAACTCTTCACATGCTTGTTGGTGATGTATGTAAGCACACAGGTGAGTCATGTATGGTTGCCTTAGCCAACAATAAAGCTCAATAACATGCTCAAAATACTCCTTAAACCAACCGTACAAAATCTGTTCTTCCAAAACAGTTTCACTAGGCTTACTTTAATGACTTAGAACTAATTAATTAAGCTATTTAATCATAATTCAAGCTTGATTACTAATACTTTATGATGTTAAGATGATCAGAAGCACTAATCAACAAGTCTTAAAATAGATTAAGAAATTGTTAAGCTTAATTAACAATTCGAAGTACTTGCTTGTTCGAAATTGGATTAAGTAAGCTAATAAATTGTATCTCCTTTACCTTGATCTCTTCTTGATGACTCTTTGCTAGGAGACTTGGACTGATCATGGATGCTCCTGCATCATTTGATACCAAATGATGCATATAGCATTTCATAAGCAAGAGCATTCGTTGGTTAAGAACCGAAGAAACAGTTTTGCATCAAGCCTTGTTGGAACCGTGCCAACAACCACCACTTTCACAAGCCTTAGAACCACCAAACTAGGCCACCAATGTCAAAGAAGAGCTCTTGGTGCAACCTTGCTTTGTTAAATTAGTAACTAATCTACGTTAGTTAGCTAATTAACTCAAAGACTTGATTTAGGACAAACTGTCCAGTTTTTACTCTAAGCGCACAGCTCAAAGAAAGGAGTATAACTCTTAATTCATTCAACAAAGTCTAATGAAACTTCTTACATTACAATCCTAACATATAAAGCAGCAACATACCAAAAATTCACGTCATTTGGTGATGTTTTGCTTAGGTAACAAAAGCTATCTTAAAATATTACAAAATCTGGGCCAGTTTTCAGTACCTAGGTGCAATGATTAGGATATTCTGAGAAACGAAAATATCCTACTGCAAAAAGGAAACTAAGGTAATAAAATAGACATTCTAAGGAAAATATCCTCAAAAATTCAGTCCCAAAAGCTTAAAAAAAACGGCTGCCCAGACCTGATGAAATGGGACCCAAAAAGACGCCTGGGAGCTGCGGTTTTGGATACTTCTTCATGAAGCTCTCATTTCCTATTGATTCTTGCCTCCAACTCTTCACATGCTTGTTGGTGATGTATGTAAGCACACAGGTGAGTCATGTATGGTTGCCTTAGCCAACAATAAAGCTCAAAAACATGCTCAAAATACTCCTTAAACCAACCGTACAAAATCTGTTCTTCCAAAACAGTTTCACTAGGCTTACTTTAATGACTTAGAACTAATTAATTAAGCTATTTAATCATAATTCAAGATTGATTACTAATACTTTATGATGTTAAGATGATCATAAGCACTAATCAACAAGTCTTAAAATAGATTAAGAAATTGTTAAGCTTAATTAACAATTCGAAGTACTTGCTTGTTCGAAATTGGATTAAGTAAGCTAATGAATTGTATCTCCTTTACCTTGATCTCTTCTTGATGACTCTTTGCTAGGAGACTTGGACTGATCATGGATGCTCCTGCATCATTTGATGCCAAATGATGCATATAGCATTTCATAAGCAAGAGCATTCGTTGGTTAAGAACCGAAGAAACAGTTTTGCATCAAGCCTTGTTGGAACCGTGCCAACAACCACCACTTTCACAAGCCTTAGAACCACCAAACTAGGCCACCAATGTCAAAGAAGAGCTCTTGGTGCAACCTTTCTTTGTTAAATTAGTAACTAATCTACGTTAGTTAGCTAATTAACTCAAAGACTTGATTTAGGACAAACTGTCCAGTTTTTACTCTAAGCGCACAGCTCAAAGAAAGGAGTATAACTCTTAATTCATTCAACAAAGTCTAATGAAACTGCTTACATTACAATCCTAACATATAAAGCAGCAACATACCAAAAATTCACGTCATTTGGTGATGTTTTGCTTAGGTAACAAAAGCTATCTTAAAATATTACAAAATCTGGGCCAGTTTTCAGTACCTAGGTGCAATGATTAGGATATTCTGAGAAACGAAAATATCCTACTGCAAAAAGGAAACTAAGGTAATAAAATAGACATTCTAAGGAAAATATCCTCAAAAATTCAGTCCCAAAAGCTTAAAAAAAACGGCTGCCCAGAACTGATGAAATGGGACCCAAAAAGACGCCTGGGAGCTGCGGTTTTGGATACTTCTTCATGAAGCTCTCATTTCCTATTGATTCTTGCCTCCAACTCTTCACATGCTTGTTGGTGATGTATGTAAGCACACAGGTGAGTCATGTATGGTTGCCTTAGCCAACAATAAAGCTCAATAACATGCTCAAAATACTCCTTAAACCAACCGTACAAAATCTGTTCTTCCAAAACAGTTTCACTAGGCTTACTTTAATGACTTAGAACTAATTAATTAAGCTATTTAATCATAATTCAAGCTTGATTACTAATACTTTATGATGTTAAGATGATCAGAAGCACTAATCAACAAGTCTTAAAATAGATTAAGAAATTGTTAAGCTTAATTAACAATTCGAAGTACTTGCTTGTTCGAAATTGGATTAAGTAAGCTAATAAATTGTATCTCCTTTACCTTGATCTCTTCTTGATGACTCTTTGCTAGGAGACTTGGACTGATCATGGATGCTCCTGCATCATTTGATACCAAATGATGCATATAGCATTTCATAAGCAAGAGCATTCGTTGGTTAAGAACCGAAGAAACAGTTTTGCATCAAGCCTTGTTGGAACCGTGCCAACAACCACCACTTTCACAAGCCTTAGAACCACCAAACTAGGCCACCAATGTCAAAGAAGAGCTCTTGGTGCAACCTTGCTTTGTTAAATTAGTAACTAATCTACGTTAGTTAGCTAATTAACTCAAAGACTTGATTTAGGACAAACTGTCCAGTTTTTACTCTAAGCGCACAGCTCAAAGAAAGGAGTATAACTCTTAATTCATTCAACAAAGTCTAATGAAACTTCTTACATTACAATCCTAACATATAAAGCAGCAACATACCAAAAATTCACGTCATTTGGTGATGTTTTGCTTAGGTAACAAAAGCTATCTTAAAATATTACAAAATCTGGGCCAGTTTTCAGTACCTAGGTGCAATGATTAGGATATTCTGAGAAACGAAAATATCCTACTGCAAAAAGGAAACTAAGGTAATAAAATAGACATTCTAAGGAAAATATCCTCAAAAATTCAGTCCCAAAAGCTTAAAAAAAACGGCTGCCCAGACCTGATGAAATGGGACCCAAAAAGACGCCTGGGAGCTGCGGTTTTGGATACTTCTTCATGAAGCTCTCATTTCCTATTGATTCTTGCCTCCAACTCTTCACATGCTTGTTGGTGATGTATGTAAGCACACAGGTGAGTCATGTATGGTTGCCTTAGCCAACAATAAAGCTCAAAAACATGCTCAAAATACTCCTTAAACCAACCGTACAAAATCTGTTCTTCCAAAACAGTTTCACTAGGCTTACTTTAATGACTTAGAACTAATTAATTAAGCTATTTAATCATAATTCAATATTGATTACTAATACTTTATGATGTTAAGATGATCATAAGCACTAATCAACAAGTCTTAAAATAGATTAAGAAATTGTTAAGCTTAATTAACAATTCGAAGTACTTGCTTGTTCGAAATTGGATTAAGTAAGCTAATGAATTGTATCTCCTTTACCTTGATCTCTTCTTGATGACTCTTTGCTAGGAGACTTGGACTGATCATGGATGCTCCTGCATCATTTGATGCCAAATGATGCATATAGCATTTCATAAGCAAGAGCATTCGTTGGTTAAGAACCGAAGAAACAGTTTTGCATCAAGCCTTGTTGGAACCGTGCCAACAACCACCACTTTCACAAGCCTTAGAACCACCAAACTAGGCCACCAATGTCAAAGAAGAGCTCTTGGTGCAACCTTTCTTTGTTAAATTAGTAACTAATCTACGTTAGTTAGCTAATTAACTCAAAGACTTGATTTAGGACAAACTGTCCAGTTTTTACTCTAAGCGCACAGCTCAAAGAAAGGAGTATAACTCTTAATTCATTCAACAAAGTCTAATGAAACTGCTTACATTACAATCCTAACATATAAAGCAGCAACATACCAAAAATTCACGTCATTTGGTGATGTTTTGCTTAGGTAACAAAAGCTATCTTAAAATATTACAAAATTTGGGCCAGTTTTCAGTACCTAGGTGCAATGATTAGGATATTCTGAGAAACGAAAATATCCTACTGCAAAAAGGAAACTAAGGTAATAAAATAGACATTCTAAGGAAAATATCCTCAAAAATTCAGTCCCAAAAGCTTAAAAAAAACGGCTGCCCAGACCTGATGAAATGGGACCCAAAAAGACGCCTGGGAGCTGCGGTTTTGGATACTTCTTCATGAAGCTCTCATTTCCTATTGATTCTTGCCTCCAACTCTTCACATGCTTGTTGGTGATGTATGTAAGCACACAGGTGAGTCATGTATGGTTGCCTTAGCCAACAATAAAGCTCAAAAACATGCTCAAAATACTCCTTAAACCAACCGTACAAAATCTGTTCTTCCAAAACAGTTTCACTAGGCTTACTTTAATGACTTAGAACTAATTAATTAAGCTATTTAATCATAATTCAAGATTGATTACTAATACTTTATGATGTTAAGATGATCATAAGCACTAATCAACAAGTCTTAAAATAGATTAAGAAATTGTTAAGCTTAATTAACAATTCGAAGTACTTGCTTGTTCGAAATTGGATTAAGTAAGCTAATGAATTGTATCTCCTTTACCTTGATCTCTTCTTGATGACTCTTTGCTAGGAGACTTGGACTGATCATGGATGCTCCTGCATCATTTGATGCCAAATGATGCATATAGCATTTCATAAGCAAGAGCATTCGTTGGTTAAGAACCGAAGAAACAGTTTTGCATCAAGCCTTGTTGGAACCGTGCCAACAACCACCACTTTCACAAGCCTTAGAACCACCAAACTAGGCCACCAATGTCAAAGAAGAGCTCTTGGTGCAACCTTTCTTTGTTAAATTAGTAACTAATCTACGTTAGTTAGCTAATTAACTCAAAGACTTGATTTAGGACAAACTGTCCAGTTTTTACTCTAAGCGCACAGCTCAAAGAAAGGAGTATAACTCTTAATTCATTAAACAAAGTCTAATGAAACTTCTTACATTACAATCCTAACATATAAAGCAGCAACATACCAAAAATTCACGTCATTTGGTGATGTTTTGCTTAGGTAACAAAAGCTATCTTAAAATATTACAAAATCTGGGCCAGTTTTCAGTACCTAGGTGCAATGATTAGGATATTCTGAGAAACGAAAATATCCTACTGCAAAAAGGAAACTAAGGTAATAAAATAGACATTCTAAGGAAAATATCCTCAAAAATTCAGTCCCAAAAGCTTAAAAAAAACGGCTGCCCAGAACTGATGAAATGGGACCCAAAAAGACGCCTGGGAGCTGCGGTTTTGGATACTTCTTCATGAAGCTCTCATTTCCTATTGATTCTTGCCTCCAACTCTTCACATGCTTGTTGGTGATGTATGTAAGCACACAGGTGAGTCATGTATGGTTGCCTTAGCCAACAATAAAGCTCAAAAACATGCTCAAAATACTCCTTAAACCAACCGTACAAAATCTGTTCTTCCAAAACAGTTTCACTAGGCTTACTTTAATGACTTAGAACTAATTAATTAAGCTATTTAATCATAATTCAAGATTGATTACTAATACTTTATGATGTTAAGATGATCATAAGCACTAATCAACAAGTCTTAAAATAGATTAAGAAATTGTTAAGCTTAATTAACAATTCGAAGTACTTGCTTGTTCGAAATTGGATTAAGTAAGCTAATGAATTGTATCTCCTTTACCTTGATCTCTTCTTGATGACTCTTTGCTAGGAGACTTGGACTGATCATGGATGCTCCTGCATCATTTGATGCCAAATGATGCATATAGCATTTCATAAGCAAGAGCATTCGTTGGTTAAGAACCGAAGAAACAGTTTTGCATCAAGCCTTGTTGGAACCGTGCCAACAACCACCACTTTCACAAGCCTTAGAACCACCAAACTAGGCCACCAATGTCAAAGAAGAGCTCTTGGTGCAACCTTTCTTTGTTAAATTAGTAACTAATCTACGTTAGTTAGCTAATTAACTCAAAGACTTGATTTAGGACAAACTGTCCAGTTTTTACTCTAAGCGCACAGCTCAAAGAAAGGAGTATAACTCTTAATTCATTAAACAAAGTCTAATGAAACTTCTTACATTACAATCCTAACATATAAAGCAGCAACATACCAAAAATTCACGTCATTTGGTGATGTTTTGCTTAGGTAACAAAAGCTATCTTAAAATATTACAAAATCTGGGCCAGTTTTCAGTACCTAGGTGCAATGATTAGGATATTCTGAGAAACGAAAATATCCTACTGCAAAAAGGAAACTAAGGTAATAAAATAGACATTCTAAGGAAAATATCCTCAAAAATTCAGTCCCAAAAGCTTAAAAAAAACGGCTGCCCAGAACTGATGAAATGGGACCCAAAAAGACGCCTGGGAGCTGCGGTTTTGGATACTTCTTCATGAAGCTCTCATTTCCTATTGATTCTTGCCTCCAACTCTTCACATGCTTGTTGGTGATGTATGTAAGCACACAGGTGAGTCATGTATGGTTGCCTTAGCCAACAATAAAGCTCAAAAACATGCTCAAAATACTCCTTAAACCAACCGTACAAAATCTGTTCTTCCAAAACAGTTTCACTAGGCTTACTTTAATGACTTAGAACTAATTAATTAAGCTATTTAATCATAATTCAAGCTTGATTACTAATACTTTATGATGTTAAGATGATCATAAGCATTAATCAACAAGTCTTAAAATAGATTAAGAAATTGTTAAGCTTAATTAACAATTCGAAGTACTTGCTTGTTCGAAATTGGATTAAGTAAGCTAATGAATGGTATCTCCTTTACCTTGATCTCTTCTTGATGACTCTTTGCTAGGAGACTTTGATACCAAATGATGCATATAGCATTTCATAAGCAAGAGCATTCGTTGGTTAAGAACCGAAGAAACAGTTTTGCATCAAGCCTTGTTGGAACCGTGCCAACAACCACCACTTTCACTAGCCTTAGAACCACCAAACTAGGCCACCAATGTCAAAGAAGAGCTCTTGGTGCAACCTTGCTTTGTTAAATTAGTAACTAATCTACGTTAGTTAGCTAATTAACTCAAAGACTTGATTTAGGACAAACTGTCCAGTTTTTACTCTAAGCGCACAGCTCAAAGAAAGGAGTATAACTCTTAATTCATTCAACAAAGTCTAATGAAACTTCTTACATTACAATCCTAACATATAAAGCAGCAACATACCAAAAATTCACGTCATTTGGTGATGTTTTGCTTAGGTAACAAAAGCTATCTTAAAATATTACAAAATCTGGGCCAGTTTTCAGTACCTAGGTGCAATGATTAGGATATTCTGAGAAACGAAAATATCCTACTGCAAAAAGGAAACTAAGGTAATAAAATACACATTCTAAGGAAAATATCCTCAAAAATTCAGTCCCAAAAGCTTAAAAAAAACGGCTGCCCAGAACTGATGAAATGGGACCCAAAAAGACGCCTGGGAGCTGCGGTTTTGGATACTTCTTCATGAAGCTCTCATTTCCTATTGATTCTTGCCTCCAACTCTTCACATTCTTGTTGGTGATGTATGTAAGCACACAGGTGAGTTATGTATGGTTGCCTTAGCCAAGAATAAAGCTCAAAAACATGCTCAAAATACTCCTTAAACCAACCGTACAAAATCTGTTCTTCCAAAACAGTTTCACTAGGCTTACTTTAATGACTTAGAACTAATTAATTAAGCTATTTAATCATAATTCAAGCTTGATTACTAATACTTTATGATGTTAAGATGATCATAAGCATTAATCAACAAGTCTTAAAATAGATTAAGAAATTGTTAAGCTTAATTAACAATTCGAAGTACTTGCTTGTTCGAAATTGGATTAAGTAAGCTAATGAATGGTATCTCCTTTACCTTGATCTCTTCTTGATGACTCTTTGCTAGGAGACTTGGACTGATCATGGATGCTCCTGCATCAGAACTGTTTAGCTGAACTGCACCAAAGTGAATTGAGAGGAATATTGAAATGTGAGAATAAAAAATATTGTCAAGAGCTGAACTGACGCAAATTGAACTAAGATAAGTAAGAGAGAACACACCCATTATATCGGTAAAAAGCATTAAATTAATGATTAAATTCTACGTAAGTAGGAAGAATTGAAAAAACAGAAAATTTACTTTGCTTATATAGAATTGCTACTAGTATACAAATCTAAAATTTATCATAACTTTCATGTCAAACATTAGAATTTAATAATGTTTATATTGTTACATTTGTCTTGAAAAATAATTTCATTTAGTTTTTAAATTATCAAACTTTTATAATTTTAACTTATACTACCTCTGTTCCAAGTGTATTGCAACCTTTACCTTATTTGACAATTTCATATTAATTGCAACCTTTCTATTTTAATCACCAAAAAGATCACATGTGCAACCTTTCTCACTCTTCATTACTTATTATCACATGATGCAAGTAGGGAAGATGGCCCACTTTTTTTGCTTTTCTTAATAAATGTGTCAACCCCCTATGTTGCAATACACTTGGAACGGAGGTAGTATACAATTGAAGATATTAATAGCTAAAGTTATGTGTTAGGAATCGTGAAATTCTACATATTGAGATTAATTTGGAACGGAGGATGTATAAAACCCTAGTATTTCATTTAGGACAAAGGGAGTATAAAATATCAACCCAAAAATACCAGCTTTGACCTTGAAACAAAACGGGAACAACTGGAGAAAGGTGGAAGGAACTTGTTTTTAGCCAAGGAAGTCTCTAAGTCGTTGAATATTAGAGTATTCACAATGGTTGGTCTTTAGTCAGGCAATAATAGAAATGATTAAGAGCAACGTAGTCTTATCATTATATGAGGTTGGGGCGATAATCGGGAGGATGAGGTTAGCGCCAACTGCTCCTCCAACCCCATAGTTGAGACAAGTTGAGCAACCAATGCGGAGAGATCGTGTGAATAGGAGGGAGAGGATAATATAATATTTTATTTGCATGATATCGAAGCAAAATGGTATTGTATAATAAAAATAGGAGAGAGAAATATATAAATAACCTTACTATTATGGAAAATAAATAAAGGTTGAGGCAAAAACTTGAGTAGAGTTAGTGGAATATGAGGTATAAGAAGGCAAAGAGAAGAGGGAAAGGTGAGGATGGGTGAGGGAGCTCACCATTGTTGGTCTTACTTACTATTAGATATATTAGGATACTAAAGATATAGTGAATATCTTTAGGATATATTAGTAGTTAGGATATAATATTATCTTAGAGGAAATATTATCTTATATTTCCTCTAAGATAATATTATATCCTAACTACTAATATATCCTAAAGATATTCACTATATCTTTAGTATCCTAATATATCTCTAATACTTACAATTTAGAGCGCAATTTCTTTTCCATCAATTTCCACTTTTACTTGATATAATAAAGGTCGAATTGTGAATTACAAATTCATTTTGCTTTGTCAACAAACAAATAGCAATCCGCTTAAAAGTCAATAGCACGATTTTAACATGTTATTTCCCATCAAGATAGAGTATTCAATTCTCAAACCCCAAAATTAGAGGAGACCATGCACCGTACACCCGGGTGCACCGTGCGCACAGTGCACCCGGTGGCATTTTGGTGATTTTCGCGAACTTCAATAAAACAACTCTAATACTATTTCCTTCCATTTTACATCATTAAGTGAAAGCTACCTCAGTGGTTGGGCCTCTATCCTCTCTCCGAGTTAGAGGGTCGCGGGTTCGAATCCAACCTCTACCACTCTTTGTTGTTGTTTTTTTCCTCCTTCAACTCATTTTTTATTAATCTTCTTTTATTCCTATTTTTTAAAAAGAAATATATTATTGCTCATTTGAAAGTTACGATGCTCATTTAGTTATTTTTCAAGTTCAAGTATAATCTATTTGCTCATTCGAAAACAATAATGCTCATTTACTTGTATTATAACTGATTACTCTATTTGGTATTTATTTTAACACATTAGAAAATATATTTTCTCATTTTAAGATATATTTCTCAATTGAAATATATAATGCTCATTTTAGTAATATATTCGTCAATGTGACACAGTATATACATGTTTACTAATCAATAAAGAATTATATAATTGCTCATTTAAAAGATAAATTACTCATTTATTTATTTTTCACGTACCAGTGTTAAGCTACTACAAATTAGAAAATAATATTGTTTATTTTCTTCTTTTTCTCAGTATTTATTTTTTATTTTTAGACATTAGAAATAGACATTTAATTTGCTCATTTAAGATACATCGCTCATTCGAACTATGTATTGTTCATTCTAGTGATATATTGGAAGCTTAAAAATTATAGTGAATTTAAAATAATTATATATTCTACACCGTAAAATAGGACAATCTTTGCCCATTATAAGGATGTTTTACTCATTTAAATTATTTTTTGCTCCATAAACATTCAGTGGTATTTTTAATAATTTCATTAAATGAGCAATATTCTAAGAGTTTTTTGCTCATTTAAGGACTTTTTTGCACTAAGTAACATATTTACTCATTTCAAAGCTATATTGCTTATTTCATTAATTTTTCAATGGGTATCTTATTGTTTCTTTAGTTTTTATTTGTCCACATTCAAAAAAGAATTGGAAAAAGTTAGAGAGTGGAAAAGAAAAGAAGAATATAATCAGAAAAAATTAAATCATAGTAACAGCTCATTTTGTGAATGAGAAAATTTATTACCTCACTCAAGATCAAAATATTTACTGATCTTCCTGCGTAAAAAAGAATGCTCATTTGATCAAATGAGTAAAATAAAATTGCTCATCTGATCAAATGAGTAAAATAAAATTGCTCATTTGATCAACTGAGTAAAATAAAACTGCTCATTTGATCAAATGAGTAAAATAAAACTGCTCATTTTGTGAATGAGCAGATTTATTTTACCTCAATTGAGATCAGAATATTTACTTATCTAAACAAACATGCTCATTTGTCAAAATGAGCAGATTGATTTCTATTCAAGACAAAATAAACTGCTCATTTGATCAAATGAGTAAAATAAAAATCTTTCAATTGTGATCAGAATGTATACTGATCTTGCTGCACAAAAATGATTGCTCATTTGATCAATTGAGTAAAATAAAATCGCTCAATTGTGATCAGAATGTTTACTGATCTTGTTGCACAAAAACGATTGCTCATTTGGTCAAATGAGTGAAATATATTGTAAGAAATGGAAAAGGTTAGTGAGTGGAGAAGAAAAGAAGAATATAGTAAGATTTTTATTTAAATTTTTTTTGAAAAAATATATTGTAACAGAATATGGAAAATATCAAAAAGAAAAAAGGCGTGTTATAATAATTATATATTCTACCCGTAAAATAATTTTTTTAGAAATTTAAAAATAACAATTATAGTACAACATCCCTCAAAAAAAATAATTATATTACAACAATATGCAAAATAATTGAAAAGGATAAAATAAAAAAAGCTAAAATAAGAACTAAGACTATGGAAGAAACATGAAAAACAAAAAAAAAATTAAATGAATCCAAAAGAGGAGGAAAAGACAAACGTTAAAAAAAATTATAAATGGTTGGTATGGGAGGGAGTCGAACCCATGACCAACTGGCAAGCAAATAAACCTCAACACCAACTGAGCTAAGCTATCTAAATGGTATAGGGGCACGCTTTTAATACTTATACTGTTGCCCAGATTTTCGCATTAATTACAATAATGCCACCGGGTGCACCATGCGCACGGTGCACCCGGGTGCATGATAATAATTGTAAAATTAGAGCATCTCTCTCCATATGTATCTTGCTTTCTCTCACTACGAATTTTGGTCGCCTCACTTAAACATCGAAGGAGGCTTTCCTGCAAAACTACAAACCCAACCCAGTACATGTGGCGACATCCAACAAGTTGCGATGTTCCCAATCCTCAAATTCTCGACGTAGATGCTACATAGTGGGTTCTCATCCTTTAGAGACTAAATGTCATCTAAGTTTCTTTGGTAGGTTTATAAGTTTACCAATTTAAAATTAATAAGGATAATTAGTTCGCTTAGAAATAAATAATATTTAGTAAAAATAAGTTCAATTTAGCGAAACTAAATTCATTTCATGTAAAAATAAGTGCAATTCAGTAAAATCGGTACTACAAAGAAGAATAAAAACATGAATCAGTAAGAAGATGTTCATTTCAACAAAAATGAGTTTAGTTCAGTAAAGTTAAATTAAATTCACTAAATATAAGTTCAATTAAGTAAAATTAAGTAAAGATAGTCATAAGTAAAGCATCAGATGCTGATAATTTGAATATATAATTACTTGTCATGTCTCATTGTTGCTCGTGTGTGCAACACGTCACACAAGAGACAGGCTCATTAGGTTCAAGGAATCACATGAAAGTTAGAAGGTAAGTGCTTGGCAAGCAATTATAAATTTATAAGAGGCAAGTTAATCTTGACCTTCTGATCTCTACTATATAAGGTAAGAGAAGGTAGCCACAAAAAAGAACATATATATATATATATATATATATATATATATATATATATATAGCTTAATCATTTTATAGTTAGATAATTGATTACTTTACTAGTCGGTTCTACATACATAAAAGAACAAGCTTCGATAGAGAGGCTGGAGTGAGAAATCCAATTGCGAATTTCCAACCTCCACTCCGGTGTCATTGACCACCGTTTGACTAATCACTTTCAACCACTTTAGGATCAATGGTTCACCAAAAAGAACATGTTTTTACAATATCTACTTATTCTACTTTCTCAGTCTCAGCTTCATTAGTGGAACTCGACTTTCCACCTAAAATGCTGATGACCACATATGTATTATAAATGACACAACACATACATTGCTGCAAACTGGATAAGGAACTCGTTGGCTTCACCTCAAAAATCATAGTCGTCCGAGAAGACCCCATCCCTCTATGTCTTTGTAAACTCGGTTTTGGTCTTCTCTTTATCCTTTTTGCTTTTGTGATTCAATTTCCATTTAATATGGGAAAAGGCAATCGCGATTCCTTAAGGAAATGTGGCCTTGGGTCGATATTCCATCAATAAGATTGACTCACAAAACTGATGATCATCCAGCCTAATGGAAACTTACAAACAGGTGGTAGGGAGAATGGAGGGGAGAGAAAAAGGAAGACAACTAGAAACATAAGTAAGGAAAACAATTTTAAAAAAATTCATATATTTTGCCAATTCACCCAATGGGATATCACCCAGCCTCGAGGGAGAGGAAACTCTACATTTGAAGATAAGATAGACGAAATGACGAGGACTTTACATAAAAATAAATGAACATGGCAGGAAATATCTTCATCTTGGTCCAGCAAGCCGTATGATTGTGTTGGCTGTCACATCACCCCTCTGTCCATGGCTGTTTCATCCTCCAGGAACAGCGGGTTATCTGTTCCATCGGTCGAATACAGTTGGACTTTGGCACACATCTCACACAAGCAAAGTCATATTTTAACTGGATCATACTTTTCACCCATCACACCTCCTTTCTGTTTCTGGAATTGGATATACCGCAAAGTGCTGTTAAAAAAAGCAGTGGTGGCTTGATCTGGAATTGATGTGTCGCTTTGCATTTCAGTTCTTATCAACTCTACGAGGCCTTGGATTGCTGAACTTGTAACCTGTGGATTTCCCTTCTCAAAGAAGTAGAGATACCTGTTGGCATGTTGGCCATATGACAAATTAGAAAACAAAAGGGCAAAGCATGTGAGAGTTGCATGGTATTGTTTTATTCTGAGCAACTAACTTGTTCAGAATTTCAACGAACAAGGTAACTGGCCCACTGCTTCCACGTGTCACATTTGCCATCTGTTGAGCAGCATTTGCAATCCGTAGTGAACGCTTCAGGCATAGCAAGACCCTGTAATAATCAGAAGTCGTGCATTTATTGGTATCGCAACACAATTCTACAGGAAGCAAATTAAGATTTATGCTTGTTTATTTTTAACAAGTGAAAATGATGCTTGTATAGTACCTTTCTCCATCTCGGCTACCATCTTGGTCATCCACCCAAAAAAGATGAGAGCATGCGTAAACAGCTCTGCACTGGTCGGCCTTCTTCAAAAGCTTTGCAGAGTACTGAACAAACATAAATGTTTACCAACATCTATAACGAAGCATAAAAATTGTTTCACACAAATTGGTTGATGTATTGGGAATTATACCCCTGTTGCCTTATGTGTTAGGGTATCTCTGTTCTCCACACCAAACACATTCATCCTCTGTAGAGTACCAATTATAAGATGTATGGCTGTAAACTGTGCTTTTGAGTCCTGAATCGCCAATAGAAAAACCCGAGAGTAAACAATTTGAACTAATCAAGAAAATCTTCTTTTAAGGACCTAAGCAAACTACATGAAAGGATGGAAACAAAGAAAGAAATAAATTACCGCAATTTCTTCCTCATATAATATAAATGCTTGGGTGAAGAACTCATAAGCTATTGGCTCAAGGTCACAATCACTGGCAGCCTGGAATACAAAAGATACGTTAAATGCAAGTTAACTGCCAGCCAAAAATGCTACCATGGCCAAAATAACTGTTGCTCATAATTAAACTAATCAGCCTCAGCGCACCTCAGCACATTGCAAAAACAGCCTCAACGCGAGATCAGGAGATGGAACAGATGAAAGAGCATCTATAGTCTGAAACCATACATATTATATATCAGATTACAGAAAAAAAAAATTGTTAAAATTAAGAGGTAGATATCTGGGTCAAATAGACTGAAATGTAAAACTGTTTATTCAATCCTTCTTCAATTTGCAGTTAACTAGGTAGTTGGTTAAGAAAACAATCATTTATATCATCATCCAACAAGATTCTCTCTAAAATAGTATGTTAAGGCTTAAGCAGAGGAATTTTATTTAGGTGAACATAATTGAAAAGCCAAAGTAAAGATCATAGACCCCTGGATGACCTTACAGATGGGAGGCGGAGCTCACAGAAGGAACATGTTGGCCTTGTTTCCACTACACAAAATTCAGATTCAACGTTTTTTCATGAAACGAATTACACTATCCTGCCCGGTATGGATAGAGCAAGAAACATGTCACTGACTAATTATTTCGGTGGAAGTATTAATTCTTCACAAAAGTTTAAAACTTTTTTAGAAACTGTCCAATAAATCCATTGTCAAGAATTAAAACCCTCACATAGTGAAGGACACCAGATACTTTTTTCATGACCTTTTTCCTCCCTACTTTGATCTTACATAACTGTCGCTAGAGGAGTACCTGATTCATTAATCGAAAGATTTTTTTAGGCGAAGCAGGCGCTTCTTCCCCATCTGCCTCACCATCTTGACCTTGTAGCCGCCTGACCAACTGATCAACATAGCATAATATCATGATATTGATCTTTCATATTTGTCACACCAAAATGCAAAGTAACGAGGTCTGTCTATTAAGTATTACCCAAATTGTTCAATATAAGGTTTCAACTTTCAAGAGAACAATAAGGAAATACCTTGAGTGCAGAAAAAACAAGAGGTGGAACAGTGAAGGGTAACCGTCTTTGACCTCCAGTCATGATATGTCTCTGGACGGTACGTATTATCTGACATAAAAGCACGATTTATGTAATACCTTTATGATAAACATTTAGCTTCAATATAATGAAGCCTAAACAACAGCTTATACGTAAAAATAGCCACAAAGATTTTCTTTTTCCTTTTCATTGTTCGGGGGGGGGGGGGGGGGGGGGGGGATAGCCCTGTAGAACTATTACCTTTAACATTTCATCATGGTCATCATTATACAGCATGTGTATAAGGCGAGCAACAGAATTCTGTTCTTCCTTGAAATCCTCCTCATCAAGCTATTGGTTTAAGCAAGCAAAAAACAAGTCAGTGCTTTAGTGAAACCTTAACATTTATAAATAATGAAGAAACTTTCTCAAAAAAATAAATTTACGGTGCCTTCTTGACGAGTCCTTTTCTTTTCTCAGGTTGGAGATGTTTGTATCGAAGAAATTGGTTTTAATATATTGGTATTGCTAGTACTATGATCAACAGGCTTAAACAAGATTTGGAGCAGTTGCATTCTGATGATTTGAAGAAGTTTACCAAAACAAGCAAAGGTTGACATGAATGAACTTCAGCAACTTTTGAAGGATAATTACACAAGTCTTGACTAAATATAATAGAAATAGGCTAATCACATTAGAAATTCAGGTTTCAAAACTTGAATATATCACGTGGAGCTAATATCCTCGATTTAGGTTTTATGAATGCACTTTTTGTTTTACATGGTTGTCTACAGAGGCAAAATAAATAAACTCCGGCCCTTACAGGATGATAATGAGCAGACGAAATCATGTCAGGCCCTTTTATGAATTCTTTATACAACTCCTGTATTTTAATGGAAAGTTTTTGCTGATAAATTCTTAATGAGGAACAAAAGATGAAGTTGGAGTATGAAGTCACCAATGCGAAATTCTTTCAAACCCATGATTTCAATGCTTAACTTTCAAGAGATATAATTGAGTACATTCTTGCAGTGGAAGAGTTTTTCTAACCAGGGAAAAAATTTCTCAAGATCTCCAAATTAAACAATATCTTAAAAACACCAGAGATACCCTTACCATATTTCCTAGGGTCTAGAAAAAGAGAAGTTTCAAAATAGGTGTTTTTCAAGTTGACAAAGTTGCGTTCCCATTATAATGCTCTCGCAACTCATGCATCGGAAGGAATCCTTGAGCAATATTAGGTCTAACTACACGTTTGTTTTCATATCCAAGTTAAGCTACCTTAAGCTTTAAACTTTATTGAATTTTGGGTACTTCACAGTGTCAGTGACACGTTAACTTCTCCACTAAAACACTAAAAATAACACGCTTGTTAAAGAAATCTTATCCAATAAAAAGTAACGATGCAAAATCAATGAAGAGTCGGGTTTGAAAGAATCTCTTGCTTAAAAACTCAAGCAGCACTTGTGAAGCATCAACAGAGGTGATCCGGACCTTATGATATCTGAAGTTAAGTGATTAAGAAGAAAACCGAATTCTCGTTCAGAAACTGATGACTGGGTGCTAGAAACCTGTCAAAATGATTGCTTTTCTGTTAAATTTATAGATTAGCAGGTAGATGCATTGGACAGATTATTGATCGCCTGTTTAATATAGCATGGGTGTCACTTCCCCAGAGCTCTACTAGTGTGATTAGTAATGCGGATGAGGATTATTGCTCATCTACTATGTGTATAGCACGCACTACAGCTCAAATAGCCCAGTGTCTCCTTCCAAAAGTTCCAATTGTTCTATGTCTGCCACAGTATTCCGGAATTTCATAGCTTGGCTCTAACTGGATGTAGTTAGCAATCATTTAACGGACTGAGTCAGTGGTTTACCGAGTGCAAGAACAAGAAGTAACCTTTAAGTGGAAGCAGGAACTCTTTTGATGTTTCTGTATAACATCTCTGCAAGTTAGAAATTGTTGTCTGAAACAGCAGTGATATAGGGAACAGGACGCAACTTCTGGGCAGAATTGGACATGGTAAGGGGTACATCTATAGGATTGGTTTCAAAAGAAAAGAGTGAAAAATTCCGGGTTTTAGATTGAATATCATACTATAGTAATGAATGCAAATTGATAGTCCTGGGTATGCCCCAAAATTTTGTATAGATTATTGAGTTAAATTGATGTGATTTCCTACAAATCCTGGAATAAGAAAAAGGGGAAGAAAAAAAAACTAACCTCGTCTATTGAACTTCCATCTATATCTTTAATAAGCCCTTTGATCAGCTCAAATAGTGCCTCTACCTGCAAAGAATTAACATCAAATCTCTACAATATACAGCAAAGATACACTAAACATTAATGAGAAGAGCAGAGCAGAGCATTGTACCTGATCAGCAGTGGAAATGCAGGTGTAGTTCTTTAAAATATTTTGTATTATAACCATTGCCATGATCTTGTTTGTATCATTATCAAGGTAGTCCATGATGCAGGGATAGTTAGAAAGTGTTAATGCTGTAACCGCGTCATTGTACTTGTCCAATGGAGCACTTAAAAGCGCTATAATTTGTTTTGTTGCTCGGCTATCTTCAAGCTTCGGCTTCCCTGAAAGCTTCCGGACACATGCACCCTACAGAGAAATAACTTGATGCTCACTACTGAAATTTGCTACAAGTTCAGGTAAGAACAAGTTGAACAAATCACAAGAAAATATCTGTGTTTCAAACAAAACGTACCAGAACTAGATCCACATAATCCAGGCGATCAGGATGAACACGGAGAGTGAACATAAGAAGCGAGGTGTATAAACTTATGGCTCCAAAAATTGGCATGTCAACTTGTGCCTCAATAACCTGAGAGTGAAATCAAACAAATAATACTATACTAGTGTCAAAATTACTGAGCTGAATAGCATGAAAAGTTCAACAGCAAATAATACTATGCTTCGAGCTTTCGACATATCGCTGAATACGTTATACATTCGATTGACGATGGGATATGGGGAAAGCATATATTTGCAAAATTCCGGAAGGCCTCCATCCAGAGAGCACCACGGTACTTGCCAGTAAGAAATGTGCTGATCTCAATTATTGAGAAGCTTTGTAAGAATATGCTGTTTATGCAGTCAATTTGGGAAACCAGAAAATTATCTGTAGAACTTCAAAATTATGAAATAAGTAAGATCTCTGCATGTTGTCCTCTCCAATCTAGATATTCTGCAAGTGCTATTTTTCCAAAAGATAATACAGTAGAAAAAACTATTCAAGGCAACAAGTCAACTTGACCATATTTAATTTTAAAAAATAAATAAAAGTAATAGGGATTTCAATTTTTAAGTATCAGCATTTAAAGTTCTATCTATTTCAAGAACATTAAACTTTTCTGCTCCAAGTCTTCCAACTACAGGATGCAAATATTCATTATAGTGGATTTTTGTTCCCCACCATGGCTCCATCATATTGCCTCAAGCCAACACCAAGGCAAAGATAAAACTTGACTAATAAAATAAACAAAGGTCAGATGTAAAAAGCAAAGAGGAAAAACCAAGGCATATGTGAACAATGATATAAAAAATCGAGATGTACCTTTCCAATAGCATTGTTCAATTTCGTAAAAGCTTCCACTTGCAGAAATTCAGGTAATACCTGCATAAAACTCGTACTCAGCAAACTTATCCTATGAAAAACAATAACACAAAACAGTGATAACTTACTTCTGTGCTTGACGCAGCATAATTTGAAAGTCTCTCCATCAGCTGAGATAGCACTGTTTTGATGTCAACTGCCGGCTGGATACAAAGCAGTTTGTAAGGAAGCAATGAAGTGGCATTTAGGCAGCAACGAAAAAGAAATCCGCTAAAAACAATCTATAACCCATTTGTCATATTATGGAATATTGAGCCAAATAATCTTTATCTGTACCTTTCAGTTCCCTCTACGTAAATAAATAAACAAGCTTCTGTTAAATTGCAATAGAATTCTGGTCCTACAAGGGTTCAACAAGTAAAAGAGACTTTAGAGTCCGGGATAGAGTCTGCAATCCAAATGAGCAGGAGATAACTTTGAACTGGGCTCCCAAGTTGCTTCTAGGAGGTTCTCTTTGTCTTCCATGATGAGAAGTGTAGCCTTTGGATTCAATGGAAGAACCTAAATTAGGTGGTCTGGGACCATTCCCGGCTTCAAGGAAGCCTCTTGAAGTGGCCATCAGTCCAGCCAGTGACCAGTTTGGCAGTTAAGCAAAGCAATAATTGGCTTTCTAGCTCTGGCAAGCAAGAGTTGCAAAGTTCCTTAGAGGTAGATTATGTGGCACCTCGCCATTGTCAAGAGTTGTGTCAAGAGTTGTGTCTGGCATATTTCGCTGCAGCATAGATGCTCACAAAAGGACACAGCAACTTAAGGATCATTGATGTTCAAGTCCGTGTTCAAAGATGAGGTTCCACAACAATCAAAAGCTTTTTAGCTTTGAGGCTCAAAGGATCCCCAGGGTCAGGGGCAAAGGGTGTAAGGCAGAGAAGCAAGCATCAATTACTAGATATCCCAACAAAATTTCTTCGATACTTAACAAAATTCTTCGATACTTAACAAAATTCTTCGTATAAAAGATATCTACTACAAGTTCGTTGAAGGTCAAAAGATTTATCAAGAAGCAGCAACCAGAGAGATTTGAGGGCGCGGGTGTGGAGGACGAGAGAAGAACGGATCAAAGAAGAGGAAGAATGAAGAAGGGAACCAAGCATGCACCGCATGTACGCGGAAATAGTTGCCCCTGGTGCCAGTAGATCCCTAGATTGCAGGGCAGTGCTGGAGCCACACAGTCTACCAAATACAGATTCCAAAACACCAACAATAGATCAATAGCTGTCTAGTGCACCAGAACAATGCAAAGCCATTTTTACTGATTGTGGCCATTTTCGCATGCTTTTGTTATTTTTTGTTCTTATCTCTCTCTTCTGTAAAACCCTAGGTTCCTCCTACTTCCATTCAAAGCAATGAACACGATAACAATACAAACTGCTATATACACAGGTAACACAGCTATATTTTTCCCCTTTTGTTGATGATTGCTCATTGTCAACAGATGGTGTTCCTTTTGGGTCATATAGATCACAGCTAAATTTCCTTTATACTATTTTCTTCTAATAGGATATCAATTTCTCTACTTTTATTAATACATATCAAGATGATATCTCATACCTAAGTGCAAACTCCCCCATCTATGCGTATGAGCTATAAGGACGAAACGAAATCTAGGGAGGCTATCGACAAAGTTGTGTACATCAATTGTATCCAATTAAGCCCAAATTGCATCTCGCCCTCACATCCTCATTCATTCTCTGATGTGGCTCACTGATCAATTCTTCAAGCCAAGGTTCAATATGTTGCTTTCAAGAATCCTCCAGCCATTCTGGGTGTTTTGGTATGGATACACCAAACTCTTCTACTTATGAGTCCACATATCATCAATTCTCTAGCTCGGACTAAACATGAATAATTCAAGTGTGTTCCATCTAGCCGTTGTGAAATTTATAGCTAATTCAGATGTAGCTTCTCCAAGGAAGAAAGAAGGGGCATTGTTCCCAGATCATGATTGGGCCTAACTCAGATTGGGTCAATTCGAACAAGATAATGTCTTTTCTTTTCAATCAGGGTAGAGCAATCAGGGTTGAGGTGTGAAAAAATCTTTTTCTGCTCCTTATCATTTCTTTGTCTGTAGCGCTTTACACTCTGTCCAAGCAGCATCCATAGGAAGTTTCTAAACAGGTTGCTTTGCAACTGCAAACTAGAAGCTGTCATAGGCATGGAGCAAGGCAACAATTGCATTAAGCATTGAAGCTGAGCATGAGATTTTCTTCCTTTGCCTTTGCTTACATATCACATATTTACGTCTAGTGCAGTTACCAACTAAACTAGAATATGGTAAAATGGAACCTTAAAACATGAGGTAAAGCATGTTTATGTGATTCTCTACATGTTCTCTAATTCACTGCTGTTCTAACTTCTAAGATCATTCACTTTCTCTCTTTTGTTCTGGAGCAATATTGCCTTGTATCTGGATGCTTCCCAGCCGCAGGCTTTATGAGTTTCCCGGTTCCCCTAGCATGAGGTCTAAGCCTTCAGTTCTTCTGGTTGGCAGAATGATAGTTGATGAGTTAAGTCTCCGGTTTTCATTGATGATGATTTTGGATTCATTCAGCATTAGTTTGAACAACCCGAAAAAAAGTAATAAAACATAACAATGCGTGCTCTCAAGTATCTATATGATGTATATTGAAGATTATCACCTGAAGCTGCGGGCAAGCAGCTAATAATATATCAAGTGTCTGCAAGTGATACTCATCCGGAAAAACTTGGATGATACAGTCCATCAAATAATGTTGCGCAAGCTCATCTTTAGCATTAACAATCTGTAGAAATTAGTTGTACCAGGAAATTATGAGGATAGCCAATACAGTATTATAAAAAATGACATTTGAAGAGAGCAATATGATCTAACCTGCTCTAGAATTCTTGGAAGGACAGTATCTCTGTACAATTCAAGATCAACACCCTCTATTTGACTTAGTATATGCAGATTCTTTCCAACCTAGTCCATATATCAGGCAAAGAAGCATCGTTTTAATAGGTCATGTACCAAGTACTAAATTGAATGAAGAACTTACTTCAGAAAAAGGAGATTACAAGATCACGAAGCTCATTCCTCTCCTTTTCTCGTTTCTCTTTTACCCGGACAGGCCCCTGCAGACCAGAAACCTTGATTGAAGTCCTCAACTCAGGATCATGAAAGTATGAATCATTTACAAACACAAAACACCTGCATGGCCAAACATCATGTCCTCATGAGACACTCTTACCTCTGTCGCATGCAAGTACTATGGTGCCACACACAGCTTAACACTAGCAGAAATACTCATGGCTAAACAAACCTGATGTTGCAATCGAACCCAAAGTTTATTCATCTCCGTAAAGTTTTGTAGCACGAAGTCCACAGCATCCATCACAGTATCACCAACTCTGAAATAGAGCAAGTTAAAAATCAATGTAGTTATCAACGAGATATAACAAATTTCAAGAAAAAGATAAGGAATCTTATTTTTCATACTATGGTAAATAATTTTCTTTCTAACTTGTAAGTCCACCCCAATAACATTAAAATATAACAGATATACATTAGATATTAGACTAGATAAGTATCATCATCTAGCCACCGTATCCAACAGTTAAGAAGATCCTGTCAGTGCATGATGGGCAATCCAAGAGGAACATGGAAAATCCCAAACCAGCAGGAAAAATACCGTAACAAAAAAATATCAGAACACATGAATTAGTTCCCACTAAAGGAGAGCAGATCTTCATACCATTTTGTAATGTGTTTATGTAATAATGTATGCCAAATAATTCCAGCAGATGCAACATATACACTACTCTTCAAAAAAATTGAAAACTATTTAAGAGAAACTGGCAACTTTAGAGAAGAAGAAACCAAACAATACAAGAAAGACCAAAATAAAAGAAGGATTTAGGCTCCGTTTGTTTTGGTGGAAAACCATTTTCTTGGAAAAATGCTTTCCTCCATCTTTCCATTTTCCTTTGTTTGTTTTAGTAAGGGGTGGAAAACAATTTTATTAAAGATGAAAAATGCTCTTAGAAGCAGAAAACCAATTTCCTTGTGTAAATAAGGTATACCACATTACCTCTTCACTCCTTACTTCTCTTTATTCTATCCTCTCATCTCATCTTTCCTTCTCTTTTACTTCATTTACCTTTTCTCCCTAGGTTTTCATCCAATCAAACAAACAAAGGAAAACTTTTTCTAAAACTATGTTTTCCATTGATAATTGTTTTTCTTGAAAAGAGATTTTCCATTCCATTAAAACAAACGGAGCCTCAGAGTAAACGCTTCATATCAGATGGCAGTTGATTCTTGATTCTGCTCCATTATTAGTAACCACCAGGCTGATAAATCTTTTTGGAAGGAAAAAAAAAATATCTATGGTAAAAGGTGGCTCGGCACTTAGGAAATCAATACCTTTCCCTGGATTACTTATCAAAGGTTCCTAAACAGCAATAGGGCCTGATCATTATGAATGTGAATAGCGTAGGGAGTTTTCAGGTGTATCAATTGTCAAGTAGGAGCATAGCCACAAGGTTTCAAAAATCAGATAGTATTTGACAAAGAGTCAAGTGGTATACCACGGCCCGGTATTCGTTGTCAGATGCTTAGCGCAATTGGAAAGCGTTAATGCAGTATCATGTTGCATCTTGTTTTGCCATGAGAACCTCCCCCAGTAAGTGCATTTATAATTTATAAAGTCCTTTCTCTATACAGATCAAACATAATTAAGAAAAAAGCGACAATTATGTAACTGATTAAGTAACATCATTAGTATGATAAACTATATGCCTATCTCTAGCGCCTTGACAAAACACAGCTCCTCAAAAAACTAGCAGTTTCAGAACATTTTATCTTAGTCTTATATGATGTACATCACTGTTCTAAGTCCGTGCTATCTCCTTTTCAGAACAACCTGCTCGCAAACATATAGTCATATATAAACCAAGTGGAAAAAAAAGTAAGAGACACTCACCCTTCATACTCTGAACCAATATCAGGAAGTTTGTCTCTAGTGACTTGACAAAGATAGCTCCTCAAGAAAAGACCACGAATTGGATGTTGAACAGCACGACACATCTCAACTAGATCTTTCAGAAGATCCTTACAAGAAGCCTCTTTCGATTTGATGTATACGGAACCCACAGTACAAAGGAGGTACCTGGTGATTTGACATCAGATTTTTCAATATTACTCCAGCAATATAGAAGAATCAAGAAAACACAATGATATTTAACAAAAGTTTTCTTTGTACTAGATTTGTTCAGATACAGACTAGTGCTGTGCTACGTGTCTAAGTGTCCGATTCGGCTATTTCATGAACAATCTCTATGATTTGGAAGTGACAAAGTGTCCATACCCATATCAGATTGTCAAGTATCTAACACAGTTACTTGTGGACTTGCGGTAAAATGAAGAGGGTCTAAGTAACTAGGGATCAACTTAGATCCAACTCTAGATATCCATTCTTCGGTCAACAATCCCATTTAGCAAAAGCTCGGGACTACCATAAGCACTTGGGCTGCATATGCCTAAATGCCATAAACCGTGATCATCATGAATTCTGAACCAAAACAACACCACTCTTACAGAAATTTTCAAACACAGCACAGTGCCAGATTTAGACTTCAATACAAAGATTTTGACAAAGTTGGCTCTTTGCGGGAAACAATCGGGAATATTTGGTAAAAGTTTGTGAGGACCACCACATTATAGCTTGGTGAACAACCTTTATTCTGTTTTATGAATATAAAAATGAATATAGAAAGAATTATATATAATATCATAATGTCCAATTTGGATAACAATGGTATATTTTTTAGTATATTTTTTATAAACCTAGTGGTAGTCTCCACAAGAGGAAGACTTCATCAAAGAGCACAAATTCATCAAAACACAAAATATGAACGTAAACATCAACTCATTGATATGTATCATAATACTTCCTCCGTTTCTTTTTATTTGCAACATATTCCTTTTAAGGAAATGTCATATTAATTGGAACATTACTTAACATGGATAGTTTTTTTCCATTTATTTACAACTTTGCCCTTGGTATGTGTGCTTTTTCTTCATTAACAAGTGGTCCCCTCTTTCTCTCTCTACATTCCTTGCTTTGTGTGTTTTTCTCTATGTTCCAAAAAAAAGAAACAGAGGAAGTAAAACATATCATGTAAATGCTTTCCTGAAAAATCTCTATTCCCACTTCACCTTGTCTAATAAAAAGTAAGACTATTAGTAGATGGACGAGAGTCCAAGTCTGCCTATTTAACCACAGAGATGATTTTTTTTTTTCATAGAACCAGGCAACCAGCCTTTTCCCCAAAAGTGTAGCACAAGTACTCCCTTAAACATACTACCTCTCCTTAAAAGAATGTCCCACTGTTCTTTTTAGTTTGTCCCTAAAAAGTTGTTCCATTTCCTATTCAGGTGACGTGGTTCTCACTCTCTCTCTACTTTTTCTCCTGCCCCTCACTCGGTACAAACTTTGAAAAAAAACAAAATGGGAATTGATAAAATATAACGACAAACGGATTAATAGATCACTACTAGTGCCATTGCACTCGTTCTCATGTACAAATACTCCTTTGAACTTTTGAACAGCATAGATTCAACTAGCTACACATCCTAAATCCTCATGCGTCAAAACAGCAAATCTGCCAAAGTCAACTGGCATTGTAAATGGCAAATAATGTCATAACAGCTGCTTTTGTAGTACATGGATGGCTAGAATTGTTGGCAAATAATGTCATATTTGCTGCTCTTGCAAACAGTGTATTTAGGGTTAGAAATGACGCTTAGGGCATGCTTGGATAGAGGATAATGCATTGAGGGGGTAATAAAATTCAAAATTAGAAAAACTAAGGCATTTAGAAGAAATGATGAAGGGGGTGGAGTGGTGGTGGAGAGGATAAACACATAAGGTGGTACTGGTAGGAAGAAAATAGGAGAAAGAGGGGAACTATTACCCTCATATGGGGGTAATAATTACTCACTATGTAATATTACCCTCATTTGTAAGATATAAGCTTGTCCATCTCTCTCATTTTATCACAAAACCACTCCATTATCCCCTTGCCACCACCCTAGTTCACCTAAATTTTACTTTGTTTGCTTTAATTACCCCCTTAATGTAAAAACCTGCCAAGCACGCCTTACTGGCAGTGTCATGTTCGTCAGGTAATACTTAATAGGACTCTTGATTCTTGATAGTAGCAACATAGAACATAGAATATAGAGTATTATACCCAGTAAAGCTAAACAAAATGATAGAAATTTGTACCAGCATGTTTGTAATTAGTTGGTATGAGCCATCTTCGTCTCAGTTCTGTTTTAGTTACTATTATGGATATTTCAGCTAAAAGCTTGCTTGGTTCAAGCTATGGAATGAAAAAGGAATAGAATAAAAAAGGATGGTTTGGTACCAATAATTGTTACCTCTATTGTTTGTTTAGTTTGTCGAATGGAGAGGGTAATAGAATTGTTATCGGTGGCGTGAGGAGGATAGTGTTTTGGAAATTTACGTTATACACTAACAGCCCGTTTTGTAAATGGTACTATATGGGGGTATTGGTAATAAAACTATGTGTAATTTGGAAGGATAATGCCCACTCATAACTATGATAATGAAAACACTTCCCTAAACATGTGATATTCTTCACAAATTTCCAATCCCACTCAATACCACCTTTGCGGTAATGGGTGGTAATGAATTTTTATGAAGAAAGTCAAATGTTTAGAAGATGTGTCTTCATTACCATGGTAATGAATGTAGGATTTCCCCTTTAAATTACACATATTTTGTTGTCATTACCACCCTTACAGCTCACCAAACAAGCAGTAAGGGTAACAGATACCTCCATCATCCAAACCAAACAAGCGGTAACACAATCACTTAATTTGAATGTGTTTCCAACTCCAAAATAAAGGCTAACGAAACAAGGTTGTCCATTATTTCTAGTCATCTACAACTCACTCTTGCCCCCCTCACCTCCCCAACCCCCACAAAAGTCAAAGTCAACTTGAATTTTCTCCACAATCATCCAAAAACAAAAAAAAAGGAGATAATTTGTACATCAAGGAATTCAAGACAAACAATTCAAAACAAGATGAGAAAAAATTGATTAAAAAAAGAAGAGGTCCAAGACAAGACTTACAGCCTGGGTAATACATTGCCGGCGTGCTGAACAAGTTCATAGAGGTCAGACACTGAAACACCATGCCTGCTCTCATCCTTAAAGAACAATTCCAGCTTTCTCAATTCATCAAAAGCTCGCATATCTTCCCAAACAAATTAAAATCATCAAAATTCAGCAAATTAAAAAATAGTATAGAATTGTCAAATTGAAGTGAAATTGAGTAGAAGGAAATAACAATTCTCACAGAGTTCAAAATACTTGTGAGGAGAAAGTTTGGAGGTTCGGAGCTCCGATAACATTAGGGCGGAGTACTTGAGAGCTTCTCTGAGATTATCGGAATCCTAATACGAAATTGTAACGCAAAATTAGAGAAATTTTATATAAGCTGTGAATCTGATCTAGTACTAGAAAAGAAGAATTGTGATGATCGAGTATGATAAAGATGTACCAGAGCACGGAGCATGTAAAAAGCATTCTGTTGAACAGCGGCAATTCCTTCAGCAAGCCATTTTTCTTCGTCTTCAATTCCGTCCACTATCATTTTCTCACTCTTTCTGAATCAGCCTAGACGACGAGAGGACAGCTCAGTTTAGGACTCAGGAAAATGAGAATGATCAAAGAGAGATTTGTATTTTTGCCAAGGAGACTGGGAGAAGATTGATTATGTTATTTGGGGGTTTGGCAGACCAAGTCACTGTTTTTTTTTTCGTTTTTTTATTTTTGACTAGTTACAAAGAATACAATGGGCGATTTCAATTTGCTTACTAGATCGATCTACCGCACGGATCAGTGCGGTGTCTGGAAATTGCAGGTCGCTGTTCGCCGGTGGTTTTATGTGTTGGCTTGTTTGATGGATTCTTTTTTAGTAATTTGTTTGATCGAGTATATTATTATTGATCCTTTTTAAAGTATTTGGTAAAAAAGGTTGTTAGTCTTTAGTGTTTAGTACAAAATGGAAGCAAAAGCTAATAGTCAACCGATGAAGCTTGTGAAAGCGGCTTTTGGCTTTTGGTTGAAAGGTCGTCCTTTTAGCAAATACAAAAGTCATTTATCAAATACTATTTGGTTGTTTGACCACCTGCACAACCCAAAAGCCAATGAAAAAGTCACCAAAAGTCATTTACCAAACACTCCTCATACTTTTATAAAGGTAAGAAAAATAGGAAGAAATATTAGAGGTAACTAACGATTCGGGATTCTATTCACCTTCCACCCATAAGATTGTTTGTCCCGTGAGATAAAATACAGCAAAATCAACTCTCCATTTATCGGGCCATCGCAAGGTTTCAAATAAGTGTACCATGCGGTTGATCCAATCTTCAAACTCGAGTGGATCGGGTTTACCATCATAGGATGGTGGGTTCAGAGATGGCAACTTACTAAACATTACCACACACTCATTTTCATTCACGGGTTTCCTTTTCCGGGTGTCTTGGACCAATTCAGTTAACATGGTACTCGTTTTCTCACTTCTTTCTCGGCTCCTTCAGGATGTTGGTTAAGTCCCTTGTTCCCGTTGTCGTTGATCTTTATTTTATAAGTGAAGAGGAGTGGACACCGAAAAAAAATATTGTTTTTATTTTTTAGTTCCTAATAAATAGGCATAATTTTCTTACCTCTAGTTTACACTTTTTATAGGTTTGTTTTTTTTTTTGAAAATAAATCACATTAAACTAACTATCGGTTCTTCCTAATCTTTTTTTTCTTCTCGCTTCCAATAACTATTATATTTTTATGCAGAACTTCATATGCTTTCGCACGCATCACGTGCATTCAAATCTAATATCCTCTACAACACGTGTATGTTATTTCGTCACTACCGTATGTATTGGCATTAGTGGTCAGCATTCTGAATAATAAGTACAATCGAGATACACATGTAAAAATAGTCCCTTATCTAGTTTCCTACATTCACACACGTAGTTATTCCATTTATAATTAAGAAAATCCTATTACGTTATTGTTCTTGAAAATCTCTTTTCACTTTATATTATTCATAACTTATTACCATTTACTTTTGCATAATAAGTACGATCAGGACAGCTTCCGAGTACAAACCCTAACCACTTTCTCTTGTTTTTCAGGGGTGACATATATTAGCTCGTAGAGATATCCTCGATTTTAGCAGTTCGTTCTAGCCCACTTCATACAAATATTATTGTGTTTCTTTGACACGAAATAATTAGTAAAAATAATAATAGAAAATAAGATATAATGATTATAAGAATAAAATAAATTAGATGAACAAGAGTAAAAATAATATTAACGAAGAAGTTCACGTAATGAATGGGCTAAATGCAATTGAATTGAATGAAGTTGAAATAAACTAAAAATAAGATGGAGAGAAGAGACGTAGACGATGAGTGATTAAAGATGGCAATGAATCGATAGGATCGACACTGTTGGATACAAATGCGTTATGTCGAGGTGGATCCGGCTCCGATCCTTCGAATGCCAAAATCAATGACCCAAACCCAGATGTGCGGATGAACTAGTTTCACCGATCTAAAATGAATCTTAAATGGTTCCACACTTCAAATATAATATAAACTTTTTAGACAATTATATGTACTTTGTAAACAAACAAATATATATATATATAATCTCTATACTATAAGGAAGAGGAGGGGGTGGACACCGAAAATAAGAAAATAAAAAATAAAAAATTTAAATCAAATCAAGGAAGTTAAAGACTTAAAGCTCCTATCATTAATTAGGCTGGTTATGTTGTTTTTTACAATTTTTAATTTTTATTGTAGCAATTTATTCAAAACTAATTTCTTTTGGGTGATAAATTACCAAGCGTTCTTTTATATAATGGAAATTTTGTTAAAAAAGAACTTATAAGTTATAATTTTGTGAAAAAACATCTTTTAAAATTATTTTTGTGAGAGCACACATTATATGTCATTATTTATCAAATTGTACACCTTATTATCTTATTTTAGCCAAAAGTCAACCTTTGAGTCTATTTTTCATCCATTTTTGTGTATGGAAGTGTAACAGTCCGACCTTTCCGAGCTGCTAGCTTAACTCGCTTAGCAATCATGCACCTAAATATCTTATTAATTAGAAGAATCAAATATAATTTAACTCCAACTTGTAACGGTCTCAACCAAAAACCTTAATCATGGACCTATGGGTCATTGCCCACAACACAATGGTCCTAATAAGCCTTGCCAAATACATAATTGGCTCAACTTAATTACCGAAATTTTTCTAAAATGATTTATTCACAAACCATTAATGTACAATTAATACAATACAACCCAATTTCCAATATAAAACAACTTAACATCATACAAACTTGAATCTCCAGTATAACTCAAACTACGAAGTCACTCTTGCTTTGATTCCGGACATCCAACACAAATCTGTAAAATAAGGAGAATATTCAAAACAAACAAAATTCCAAAATGGTGGAAAACTCGTAACCTCTACTTCAGCCCGTCAAAACATTTTATTTTATAACATTTATCACGAAGTATAAAAACATTAGTATTTGGGAACTGTTGGAGACAACAATAACTTTATAATTAGCTAGTACGTAGTAAAGCCTCGTAAGCAACCACGTGTTACTTCTATTAAAATTATTACTATTATAAGTGTATAAATATTTCAACGGAGAAATTTGTATAAGTACAATTGTCAAACCCTCTCATGCTAAAATGGTATTTGTTATTCGTATATTATTGACAACTTATCGCCAAAACACATATTTATAAAAATTGCAAAACTCATTATTATTGCAACTGAATTTATCTTAATTTGACATGAAGTTAATATATAAATTGTGATTTTGCAAGTTTGATTTAACTTTTCTCGTTTAATTATCTTAAAAGGATGACCACCTTGTCCACCCGGTTCACCAGCGGGTGGTGGATGGATGGATACAGGTGATGGTCTTACCGGGTGATGGATGGATGGATGAAAGTTGGCCTAACTGGGTGATGGATGCGGGTGATGGCTCACCCGACCCAAATCCCACCCGTTGCCATCCCTAGGTGGTGGTGAGGAAAAAGAAGTGAGATTGCGCCGCTGGAGGTCCTGGGTGTTTGGTGTTGAATTTGATGGTGTGGTTATGTGGAGTTGGAGGAGGTGGTGGTGGTTGTTTAAGATGGGGCGGGGTTTCTTTTTTTTTAATTTTTTTGTTCATAGAATAACGCCACATGGCCTTAAGAACGGTTTAACAGGTTTTAAGTTAAGTGATTGAAAATAAGTAAAGTTGAGAATAATAATGGAAAATGAGCTATAACTGAGATGATTCACGATAATTTTGTCCATTACTTATTCAAAGTTAAACTTTATATAATAGAAATATGATTTTGGTACCTTATCTACATACTTTTCACATTTTAAATTTCTAAGAATAATAAAAAAAATTAAGGAATAGATTTGGATCTTAATAACAGTGAAAATTTTAGTATAGACTTCTTTAAAAAGGCTACGGTAATTGATTAATGTGAACCACACGTTTGGCCACGTCAGCAATGATTATTTTGAAATTTACTTAACTTTCTTTTTTTAATTTGCTAAATATCCATACGAAAATTAGTTACCGTCAGTTTTAGTTTTTGGACAACACCATAACATGTTTTAGTCATAGCTGTAATTTAGATAGTGAAGTTGGGCGATATCCAAATCAAGCTATGGTCATAGCCAATACCAATTTCACTGTACATGTCTAAACAATTGCTATGACCAAAACGTGTTATGGTATTGTCCAAAAAACTGACGACTACTAATGAAATTCAAAGCATAATTTTCGTATATTATGAACTATATTATGCTATATAGTGACATATGTTATTGCGTATTTAAGTATATCTTTAATAATTAGTTATAAATATCATATGTTGACATGGACAAATTCGAGGCTATTTTTAATTCTTTACGGTAGCCTTTTTCAAGAAGACAACCATAAAAACATCATAATAACAAGTTCCATACCCTTTTTCAAAATACCGATCCAGAACTAGATCCAAAATGCGAAACTCCAAAACCTAAATCTGAAGAGGATACAAAATCCATTTCCATCTTTAGGAGTAAAAAAAAACCATTTCTCCATACTTAAAAAGAAAACAGGGAGTACCCATCTAGATTATAGAGTGGAGACAAGTACCTGCATCACGTATCCAACTCTGAATACACATCAGGCGCACTCCAGTCTCCCGTTACTGCTTAAAGGGTCCCCCTTAAACCCCACAACAGATTAATCAAAACAACGGCGACACCCAATTACCATCACCAAAATCCAAAGATTCATCAGGCCATTTCCTCATTCCCCTTTCTCCAGTTACTCCCGTGAACCCCCCCTTTCTTTCTCCATTTCTCTCTCTGTAACCCCGTGACTCTGTCTTCCACAACCTCCCCCATACTCTTCACACTCAGATTCCCAATTCCCCCCCCCACTTATCTGAATTATACAAATTCCACAGATCACATTATCAATTACCAGCCAGTACATAACCCTATATTTATAATAATAATACATCCTATTCACACTCCATTATCTTCCTTAATTAGACATTTTACAATCCCTTCCTAATCTGTCCATTTTTCTTTATTACTAATGACATTTCACAACCTTACCAGAAACTCTATAAATGCCACCCCTTTTCACAATTCTTACCCCCATTTTAAACCCCACTTCATCTTCACCAAACACAAACTCCTCTTCCTTCTCTTTTCCATGTCTTCTTCCATTCTTTTCCTTTATTTTTTCCTCTTATTTTCTCTCTCCTCCTCCTCCGCCTACCACCACCGCTACCATGTTAATTCCGCCGATATTCTTGCTATTCGCCAAGCCTGCAGAGCAACTCGCTTTCCTGACGCGTGTCAGTCCATGTTAGCCCAATTGGCCGGCCCCAAGCAAGACACAACCCCCGTTGGTATAATTCAGACTGCCCTTCAAGTTTCGGCCCAGAATCTCAAAACGGGTCAGTCCATGATCCAACAAATACTTGACTCCTCGGCCCATAACCTCAACCGCTCTCTTGCCGCCCAAACGTGCCTTGAGGTTTTAGGGAATTCTGAGGTACGGACCTCTGCTGCAGAGGATGCTCTCTCACGTGGCAAGCTCAGAGACGCACGTGCATGGGCTAGCGCTGCTCTTTGCTACCAGTATGACTGCTGGTCAGGTGAGTAATTCTTTCAATTTTCGTCTCAATCTATTTGCTACGTCCAATTTTTCATCTAAAAACTAATACTATTATCTCAATTTAGTCAGAAAAAAGTTACAAAAATTATATGTTTGAAAAGTTCTTACTGAGACAAATCAAACAGAACCGCATCGTGCCACACGGTTTTTTTTTTTTTTTTGTTACGTATAATGGTCAAAGTACATATGTAGCAGCAAATAAAATGAGAATGGAAGGAGTAAATTCTTGTGAAATTTTGACAACTGATTTTCTGAACAGGTCTCAAGTACGTGAATGACTCTGCGGCGGTGAATTCAACGATGTCGTATTTCGACACCGTATTGATCACTTCCACCAGCAACGCGCTCAGCATGCTGCGCGCGCTGGACGCACTGGGTTCCAATCCGGCATCATGGACTCCGCCACGTACTGAACGGGACGGATTCTGGGAGCCTGTCGTGGCGGGGGCTGAGACGGGGTCTTTTAAGTTCGGGTCGCTTATGAGTTATTTTACGGAGGCGGACGTGACAGTGTGCGGAGGTGGAGGGTGTAAGTACGGGAAGGTGCAGGATGCGGTGGATGAGGCGCCGGAGAATTTGGAAGGAGGGAAGAAGTATGTGATCAGGATTAAGGAAGGGGTTTATGATGAGATAATTAGAGTGCCTTTTAATAAAAAGAATTTGGTGTTTTTGGGAGATGGTATGGGTAAAACTGTCATTACAGGTTCGTTAAACACTGGCTTGCAGGGGATCACCACATATAATACTGCTACTGTCGGTGAGTTTTTTTTCAAAAGTTTGGTGATGATTTTGTGTGTCATGATCAACAATAACTTGAATATTGCATGCATTAATGTGGGTGTTGCAGCAATTTTGTTTCATTTTTGTATGTTTGTATTTTGTAAGAAATTGCATCTTTTCAATGGTAGGTAGGTTTGATGGTGAGGCATTAGACATGAAAAATAGATCTAGGACTAGCAAGTAGCAAAGTGAAATGAATATATTGAATCTATAATTTTCGATTAATATAGACATTAACCGAAATTTGGTAGTCTGAAATAATGATTCATGAACCTTATGGTGACTTTTGCTGGTGCTTGGCTTCTGGTCGGCAGTCGCGTATTAATTTGCATTTGATTATGTCCTACCACCTTAGATAGTTAGATGGGATTGGGATTGGGATTGGGATTGGGATATTTTCTATGGAAAGTGAACATATATCTTTTCAAGAGTAAATTGCTGGTATTACTGTTTTAATGTGCAGTTAAACAAAAAATCCATCCTTATTGGTGCTCTTGTTTTGCCTATTTGATAGTCAAAAGTTTGAACCTTCGCCAGATATTATTTCAATTGTAAGAAAGAGACATTAAAGATAATGCGTTTATCTTAAATACCAACAATTTATGATTTTACCAATTCATAATCATAGATATTACTGGTCAAACAATCAATTAGAGACTGAACATTCCTCTAGATCATTTAGGGAGGGAGTGGTAAGTTTTGGTACATTAAAGACAATACATTTGTAGTGGCCCATTTGTTTTGTACTAGGACGTTAGCAGCAAGGAAACTTCACATGCCTTGTCCTCTAATATATCAAATCTAAGTGATGGCTAACTGGGCTGACATAGAGTAGGCACGTGATCTTAATTTTTACTGCTGTAAATTGATCATTTGGTACAAGATTGTTAGATTCATGCATGAATCAAATGGATATTAAATCAGAGGTCTCTTGTATCCACTTGTTGTGCTCTTTGTTTTCTAAAATTGAACTAACTGTGCAAAATGTTATGCTGCTCTTGTGCATATGCCCAAAATCGCCGAATTCATGGTACATTAATTTAGGGGGAAGACCTATTTTTCATGTGGGATTTGGAATTGGAAATCTGACTTCAATCATAGTTTCTTTCTCTTTTATGTCTGAAGCTGTAAAAGTGAGACGTTATGTCTGCAGAATGGAAGTGTGTGAACCATTGTGATTTTATTGCAGGGGTCCTTGGTGACGGATTCATGGCCAGTGGCCTTACAATTCAGAACACGGCAGGACCAGACGCTCATCAAGCTGTTGCCTTCCGTTCAGACAGTGATTTCTCCTACATTGAAAACTGCGAGTTCCTTGGTAACCAGGACACCATCTATGTCCACGCCCTCAGGCAGCTTTTTAAATCATGTCGTATTGAAGGAAATGTTGACTTCATCTTTGGGAATGCAGCCGCCATCTTCCAAGACTGCACCATTTTAATACGTCCCCGCCAAACCAAACCTGCAAGTGGTGAGACCAATGCTATATCGGCCCACGGGAGAACAGATCCTGCTCAAACCACAGGGTTTGCCTTTCTAGGTTGCCTCATTAACGGAACAGACGAATACATGAGACTTTACCACAGCAAGCCAAGCAAGCACAAGAACTACTTAGGAAGGCCGTGGAAGATGTATTCTCGGACTGTTTACATTAATTGCACCATGGAAGCTCTTATCACCCCTACTGGCTGGCTTCCATGGACCGGGGAGTTCGCACTTTCTACCCTTTATTATGGGGAGTTCGGAAATTCCGGTGTGGGTGCTGAATTGTCTAACAGAGTCCCTTGGAGTAGACAAATTCCTGCTGAACATATCTCTACTTACTATGTACAGAATTTTTTACAGGGTGATGAGTGGATCACAACAGCTTCTTGATTGCAGGCTGTTTTACACGGATTCTTTATTTTACCTCAAGTATCCGTGTTGGATCCTTGACCCTTGGACATGGGCATGAATATTTCGGCACTTCATTTTAGGCTAAAAACATACAAAATTTCCATAAAATAGACGAGTGGGACACTTCAACAATAAACATGTATCTATGTCCGACATGGGTGCCGAACTCTATGAACTCTAGGGAAGAGAATGTTGCATCTCATACACACTGTTGAAGGTTGAAACATCGCAGCTTTAGGCGAGATCTGATCTACAGCTCTTGACATTTTTCTAGACTCAGTTTCTCACGATCTCACTATCTGTGTACATACTTCTTTTATATTCCTCTTGTAAAAGAAATAAAAAGATATTTCAATATAGTTGAAAAGCATATTGAAGGCAGAAGTATTGAAATCTGATGTGACTCTGAAAGTGCTTTTTGCACAAAGATAATGTTCATTTATGTTGTTTTCATTGAACCAAATTGTTTATATAGTGTTCAGCAGTCACCACCCCTGTTTCTCTGTTTTAAGCTGTGAATGTGATACATATTATGGATGGTTAATAATTGCAGGTGGTGGTGGATTGCATCAGACCACAATAGTCTACAATTATCTCTATTACAAGACCATAAAACAATTTGTAGAGATTAAGACGTGCCAATCAAAAGCACAGTTAGTGTCAGTACTTAGTAGGCATGTTTCATCATGAAGTATTTATATTACAAAAAAATCCAATCCTAGGACACAACAGACCCTACAACTAGTACACCCAAAATTATCAACCATCCCCGCCAAAATTTCAAAACCCTATCATGGTACTTGGTAAGTCTGCGTCTGACTGCCAACATTATCCCATCTTTCTTCAACAAAGTTACAGCAATGCTTGAAAGTGCACCCGCGTCACAGTCACAGTCCCAGTCCTAGGATCGTTCATCACCATTTACAAATAACAAGTGGAACATGTCAAGCTTAGAACGGCACAGTATATGGCAATGCATATAATTGAACGTCTGCCAAGAAATGGGCTTGCGGCTGCATTACAGCAGAAGCCGAGCACGCAAGATTTTCACCACCACAGCTTCCGATCTCATCACCCACTCTCAATCTTTTGGCTGCTCTGTCTTCATTCTTTCTGCCAAAAAGCCAATCTTCATCATCATCATTGTAATCAACCACACTTTCTAGTGGAGGTGGCACCCAATCCCTGAACAAACTATTATACAAGGACTTCTTTTTCTGCATTCTCTTGCCATTTGATGACAGTTCCTCATGTATATCTCTACACTGGATTTTTCCATGGGATGACAACCTTTCCTTCTGGGATACAGATTCACTTGTCGGCTCTTTCAAACTAGAAACCTTGGTTGGTATAACCTGTACTGTAGCAGTACTTGTGGGCTCATCAGCACGAGCCATGATACTTGTGGGCCCAGCACGAGCTAAGGTACTTGTGGGCGCAGCTCGAGCTAAGGTACTTGTGGGCGCAGCTCGAGCTAAGGTACTTGTGGGCGCAGCTCGAGCTAAGGTACTTGTAGGCGCAGCTCGAGCTACGGTTCTTGTGGGCGCAGCACGAGCTACGGTTCTTGTGGGCGGAGCTAAGGTACTTGTGGGCGCAGCACGACTTAGACCATCCGAAATTACATCCTTCTGCTTGATGGATAATTCAGGACTTGCACGGGCAATGCAAGGCCGTGCCTGGCTATGTGAGGTTACAAAATCCGCCAGAGCTACATCCTTCTGCTTGATGGCCGGTATTACATTTTTCTGCTTGATGGCCGGAAGTACATCCTTCAGCTTGATGGCCGGAAGTACATCATTCTGCTTGATGGATAATTCGGGTCTTGCACGGGCAATGCAAGGTTGTGCCTGGCTATGTGCAGTTACAAAATCATTCGGAATTACATCCTTCTGTTTTATGGCTGGAATTACATCCTTTTGCTTGATGGATAATTCGGGTCTTGCACAGGCGATGGAAGGCTCTGCCTGGCTATGCGAGGTTACAAAATCATCCCTCCTTGGTGGGAGAAGACCAGCTTGTTGTTTGCTTCCTGATCTACTAGGTTCATCTCTTTTCTGAATGGTTGACAAGCGAATTCGAATTTTATTGCCTGCATTATAACAACAGACATTTGAAATTAGCAAACATTTCAAGAAAACATGCTAAATTAAAAAATAGCTGCATTAACACAGGAAGTGTATTCACCACTACTTTGTATGCCAATAGGAGAAGGGGAATATCTTCTCCTCTTGTTACTGTTACTTGTACTATCAGAGGAGCAAGCCCCATACTGTGAATCAATTGGCCGCCCGTGCTCTTCGGTAAGACTGCTCCTCTCTAGCAGTGCACCCAACTTTCCTCTAGATTCTACAACCACATTGTCAGCTTTCGACAATTTATCAGCAACAACCTTCTTCCCAATCTCAACACTAGCTGCAGTTGCACCCACCGCCTTCCTTCCTTTCTTTTCTCTTTTTTCCTTCTTCCCTTCTTCCTTATCTTTATTTTCCTTCCTCCTCTCTTCTTTGTTTTTCTTTTCCTTGTTCCGATGTTTGTCTTTCGTGTCCTTGTTCCTGCCTTCTTTGTCACCTTCCCTGACTGAAATGGCCTTCTCTCTTTCGTTTTGGAGCTTTAAAGCACCAACAAGAGTAGATTCAGACCATGTAATTGGTGGCAGCAAGCCAATAAAGCAATCACGACGAGAAACGACAAATTATCCATTCCAACACAACACACATCTGGGCTGGGCATGCAAGAAGTAACAACCACAAGTCTTTATGCAAGTTTCAAATCCTTACTAGTAGTAAAGATAACTGGTCATTCACTTCACTAAAATAGCGCCAAAGCATGAACACAATGCAACACTAAATAAAGCCAAAACCAAAGCATTACCAACACCCACCACTGCAAGAAATTTCAAAGTCAAAATCAGCTTAAATATCCGGTGGAAAATAATCAAAAAAACTAGAATTTGTCCAAAAATAGTTTAAAACTTGTGCAAAGAATCACATTTCAAGAAAATTTGAAAATACCCAAACAAATGCAATTTTACAGTAAATTTTCATAAAGATTTTTTGGCTCAAAAACATATTCCTGTCATTGCAAAACCAGAGTTTTAGATTATCCCAAACGGGTTTGTACAACAAATTGATCATTGACCCAAGAAAACTCCATTCTCAAGAATCAAAGATCCACGATTAAAAGAACACCCGAACCCGAAAATCATATTGACCTAAAATCCCATCAAAGTTCATCATTAAGATCTGCTTAAATCTAAAAACCTAAAGAAGATACACATATGGCTTAGTGTCCTGGAGAGATTGCTTTATCCTCAAGATTTGTCCAATTGATACATAATACACACGATCTAACTAATGAATTCAAGAATCATACAAAACTCAATCATTAATATTCTTTACTTTGTTGATATATTTACAATTACAACTGGGGGAAAATTCACTAAATCTTCTTTACAAAAAAATATACAGTACTACAATTTTTCATGGTATAGATTATAGCATAAAGCACATGTGGAGCAAGTCATAGTTTTTATACAAAAACTAGACAAAACTGGTATTTGTGGATAGTGGGCTCAACAAACCTTAATCGATAAGATCAAGGCCTCACGACTTGAGTAATTCTCAGCATACCCAGGTGGCGGGAACGGATAACACCGAGACATCTCTAATCACAACTAACCCTAATTTTAAAAACACCCCAAAATTATCCAACACTATGATGTGAATCGAAGAGGGTTGGTAGAAAGGATCAAATCCTTATGAATGAATCAAGATCGGCGGGATTCGACTTCAAATAAATTGGAAACCCTAGGAGAGAGAAAGAACCCGCCTCCTCAAGAAATTGTTCAATTGAAAATTGTATGAGGGGTATTAGAGAGGGGGGTTTGCTGCTATTTAAAGGAGAAAAGGTGAGGCGCTACACCGACTTTCTAGAGTTTCTGTTGTTTACGCGTTCTCTTTTTTGCTTTTGCCTTTTTTACCCTTGTTTTTTTTGTTTTTTGTTTTTTTTTTTTACTTTTTTGTATCTGTTTTTTTGGCGTAGTGGCGTGTAAGGGTGGATGTCTATTAATGGAATTACACACTCTTTTTCTTTTAGGATATTTCCTGAGACCCTCGAGGTTAGAGCTAATTCTTCAGGTACCCTCCTCATTTTTGAGCTAGCTGAAATGTCAGAGTTAATGTCTGCGGCTAAAATACCCTTATTACCAACGTCGTTAACTTTTCTGTTAACTTTCTCAATTTTATTTCAATTTTCATTTAAAAAAACAGAAGAAAAATTTAAAACAAAAATTAAAACCCTCAAACCCACCCACTCTCTCTCCTCCCCTCCCCAAACCCACGACCCGCCCCCAACCCCCTACCACCCTTCCCCCTTCCCTGAAACCGCCGCACCACTCCTTCCCCCTTCCCTGAAATCGTCGCCCCACCCAAACCACCACCACCACCCCTCCCACTCTCTCTCCTCTTCCTCCCTCCCACTGCCTAAATTAAAACCCCCAATCATTTGTTGCTTAGTAGCACCTTCACCACCAGGTTTATCCATAACAATCAACCAATGCTCATAATCACAACCTGGAAAAGAGGGGCAATTTCAGAGGGAGGGCGGTCGCTAAAGTTAGAACCATAAGAGTTGTTGTTGTTGTTCAAGGGTGAATAAGGTCCGGAGCGGTTGACTCGACAGCGGATAGAGGTGAAACGAGTTGTAGCGACACTAACTCGGACTGACTTAGAAATGAACACGATTGGCGATGTTGGTGGGTTGGGCGAATGAAACAAGGGACTGGTGGAGGACGGATGATGATGGGGTGCAAATGGACTTCTCAATTGGATGTTGGTGGTTGCGAAAAATCAAGGGGCTTGGGTGAGTCGATTTAGTCGGTGGTGGTCGATGTTGGTTGGTTGGGGGTTTTGGGGTAGGTTGGGGTGGTCGATCTGGGTAGGTTGGTTTTTTTTTGTGGTGGTCGAATGGGGGAGGGTGGGGGAAGAGAGAGCGAGGAGGGGTGGTAGGAGGAGAAAGAGTGGCAGGGGGTGGGGTGGGGTTTTTTTCAAATTTTTTTTAATGTTTTTTAAAATTAAAACTGAAATGTAATTGAGAAAACTTAACGGAACCCTAATGTCTGTTAGCGTTAATGGCATTTAAGCCACGTCTGTTGGCATCTCAGCTAGGTCGAAAACGAGGAGGGTACCTGAGAAATTAGTCCTAACCTCGGGGGTACCTCAGGAAATATCCGTCTATGAAGATTCGCCCAATTTGGGCGTTATTAATGGATGTCTATTAATGGAATTAAACATTTTTTTCTTTTTCTTTTTATTTCCGTCTATGAAGGTTCTTATATATTTTTTATATAACAACATTATTATTATTGTTATTTGACAACATTATGGTTATAATAATTATAATTATTTATTATTTTTTTTTATTTGGTTATCATCGTTGCTTGTAGTACGCTTGAGAATTGTATTCGTCTACATGAATAAGAGATACCGATTTTTATGGATTGTTGTTTATAAAGTATTCCTATGAACATTAAACTATTGTAGTTGGTGGTTGTTCTTGAATCTATTGATATGCATCTTTTAAATTTGCCTCCGTAGAAATTATAAATAATAATAATAACAACAAATAATGACTTATAGACCAATAATAATAAATAATTATAATAATATAATAGTAATGATAAATAATTTGAATAATAATAATAATATAATAATAGTAGTAGTATTAATGATATAAAATTTAAAAAGATAATAAGAAAATAGTAATAATAATTATTATTATAGTAGAGATAAGAATGATAATAATTATAATGGTAGTAGTATAAATAATTATAATAAAAATAATTATTATTAATACTAATGAAAATAATAATTAACAATAATAACGTCAAATAAGGTCTAATAAGGTCTATAGTTGCAACTCATTTCCCTTGGAATTCCAATTTTCTAGGAAATAGCCAATTACTTTTGTGTTTGGTTCACAAAAGTATAGGAAATAGAAATTTCAAGGAAGTGAAAATTCCTCCAAAGTGTAGGAAAATATTTACCAAGCCCTCCTTGGTAAATGCAAATTCTTGTGTCCATTATAAGTTCCTATACTCTTCCAAACACATATCTCTATTTCCTAGGAAATTGAAAAGGGAAATAATTTCCCATAAAATACAATTTCCCATGCGAACCAAATAAGCTCTATCTAATAATGTCGAATAAGGTCAAATAAGGTCGAATAAGGTCTAATGAGTTCAGATAAGTTCACATAAGCAAAAATAAGTTGAAAAGAACGGACCCTTAGTATTGCTTTATCGTGGTTGTAGTTTTCGGTTGATAATTATACTTACTGGGTTTTGAAGTCCGTGCAGATATATATAATGAGATAGGATTATATTAATTTATTATTAGTTTGGACTATTACAAAAGAATCATGTTAGGAAGTCTATACATAGATACAAGTATAGACCTTATGGAATATGGAGTATAAAGTTGAAACTCTAAGGTTTTAACTTAAAAGATCGAGGTTTTAAAGTTTTATCACCTTCCACTTTTAAACTAAAACCTTACACATAAGATTTCAAGTTAAAATTTATTTTTTTTTAAAGTTATGTCTTTTGATTTACCGTCGTTTATCCATAGGCACGTAGAGAGAGTATCTACTTTAAGACTTACTTTCACTACAAAAAAACGTGATTTTGCTACGGAAAAAATCCGTAGGAAAACTTAAAATTCCGTTTCTAAATACATTTTGAAATGGAAGTTGCTACGGAAAAAACGCCTAGCAAAGGAAGGCGTAGCAAACTTCAGTTCTTATAATTTGAGTGAGTATGTGTATATTCTTTTTACAACTTAATACTAAAGTTGATATATGTCTTGAAGCACTTGGCGCTATGATTAACCAAGTACGATGGGTTTTCGTAGTTTTTGATGTATGCGGTTTAGTAAATCATTTCTGTTTTGGGTTCATTAATAGGTCCATTCGGTTTAGATTAATTAGATTGGTATTTGTAAACCCTATATTAACTTTGCCCCCATAATTTGTAATATTGTACTCTCCCTCCTCAAGATAATATAAATTGTTTTCCCTTTGCTTGTGGATATAACTCATAAGGCTGAGCAGAACTTGGGCTAGACCGCACCAAACCGCAAACCAAACCGTTTTGGCGCGGTTTGGGTTGGTTTATGGGATAATAAAAATGCTTTGGTTTGCGTTTTTTACCAAACCGCAGTTTGCGGTTTGGGGTTGGGTTATTATATTTCTAAACCAAACCGCACCACAAACCGCCTAAGTGCCTTTAATATTTGACTAACCAATAATTTTGTACCTTTAGTAGTATATTTATAGCAACTTTGTAAATTTTTAGTTTTTACTAGCTTCTTTTGTAGTTTATTTTTATGTTTTTAACAACAAATGTGTAGTTGATAAAATAAATTAACAATTACAAATTAGAAAAAATTTATTGAGATAAAATATGAGAAAACCGCTAACCCTTCGCACCGCACAAAACCGTTTTATCTGGTGCGATTTGGGTTGGGTTGGCCCAAAGTGCGGTTTGGGTTGGTTTGAAAAAGCGTCAAAACCATTTTTTATTTGGGTTGGTTTGGGTTTGTACCAAAATGCACCAACCCAATCCATGTTCAGCCCTAATAACTCACACATTTCTAGTGAATTACTTTAAATCTTTGTGTTGTATATCTCCAATTATTAATTGCATTTGACGTAACAATTAATGAAAAAGATACAAATATATGTTGTTTTCATATTCATATAATCACATGACCTTTATTAATCTTTATCTTTTCCAAAATAAGATAAGTATATAAAAAAGATCTTATTTTAAAGTACATTTCGATCTAAGTCTGATAGGTTTTAGTCGTGTCACCTAATCAAAAATAAACCTACAGTCCTCTAACTATGGTAGTAAAGGGAAGCAGGGTCGAATCCACAGGGAGACAGAGTTTCTAAATTAATATTCAATCAATTCAGCTACTTTAGATGAAATCAGAGAAGAATTAACAGAACTAAAGATTAAGCTAAGGAGGACAGATTAAATCGAGGAATTGACTATGGACTAAAAGCCTAGGGTATTAGGTCGGTCCACCATGCTTATACCAATCAAACAAGATCAACTACTATCAAAACCTAGGTCAAGAGTCGAGGGATTAGAGCATGTGTTGAGCTATGGTTAAGACTCAAAGCTCATAGTTCAACATACGCCGCATGTTCACTAACGTAATCAGCACTACTGACGTGTCCTAGGCCTCTAGTCGTAAGACGGATCTGTGCAAACAACTATTAACCACAAGCAATCAATGAAATTGTACACTGACATTAATTACTCAATAAGAACAAACCACATCACAATCACCCTAATCAAGCCCTAGAAATTAATAGAAATCTAAATCATAATCATGGTATAAACATGGCTTTCCTATCTAACACCCTAGAAAGAAAACTACTCACTCATAATCGAATTAACGACGACAAAACTAATATGAAACCCTAATAATTGCATTATGAATAATTGAATAAATAAACTAAGCAATTGAGAATAATAATAGAGATTAGGATAAGAAAGAATACCAATTGACAGAAAGCAGGAACTTTTATTGAAATCGGGACAGGTTCAATCACCTTTAAACTAATCTAAGTGTTTAAACTAAGCTACGAACAATGAAGAATAAACTAGAGTATAAAGCAGTGAAAGGATGAATAAAAGATGTCCCTAAAAAAATGAGGGGAAAGGTATTTATAATACCCCCCAAGTCTAAACAAAATAGGAAATAAAAGACGAATTCCGCGACGAATGGCGCCAGACCCGATCGGGCCCGAGGCACCCACCCGATCGGGTCAAATACCAAAAGCCACCTTTTTCTTCTCGTGGTCCTGGCAGCAACAGCGCAGCACATAAGCCCTGAATAGCGGCCCACCCTATCGGGCCAGAGGACACCACCCGATCGGGTCAAATACCACGAGCCTCTCTTTGTTCCTCGTGGTCAGCGCAACAGCCCAGCATCTAGCGTATTGAAATGCGGCCCACCCGATCGGGCCTGAGGCATCCACCCGATCGGGCCTGGGAGCATTATGGCCCAGCACAAGCGCCTCGCAAGCAGCAACATAACAAGACCTATGTGCATCCAGCCCGATCGGGTCGGGCAGAGGGTGCCCGATCGGGTCTGGTACAAGTCTTCTCGCCCGATCAGATCGGGCATAGCTTGCCCGATCGGGTCCGCGACTTTCATACCCGATCATAAATACTTCGCCCGATCGGGCTATTTTCGCCCGATCAGAGTACGGAAACCTCCTTTTTGACTCTTTGGCTCTCTAAACTTCACGTTTAGGGGTCTTGGGACCTCCTAAACTACCCATAGAACTCGTGAGCCTTCCTACGTGCCTCGTAACATCTCGTAAAGCCGTGGTTGCTTCCAAATGACTCGGGAATAGGGAGAAAACTCCCTAAAACCTGCAATTCAACACTAAAACACAAAACCACAACTATATACGATAGTTAGCACAAAATAGCTCCCAAGAGCTCAAATGACGCACAAATTAGCTTGTAAATAAGGGAGAAAAGACTATATAAATACGTGATATCAAACTCCCCCAAGCTAAACCTTTGCTTGTCCTCAAGCAAACAGAACATGAACATGGAATAGATTGCCTCACCCCATAGATAAAAAGCAATTCAAAGCTCAAAACATTTTCAAGACTAAGAATCGTTCAAGCAGGCATAATTCAAGTTTGGCTAATCAAATCCATCCAACCACCAATCATTCAAGCAATTTATCAAATTCAAGCATCCACAAAGCATACAAGTCCTGAAAAGGCTCTCACAAGGGTGTCACTCCTCTCTATTTTGTGGCAGGCAAAGAATATGCCCGAACACTCACCAACCCGACCATAAATACCCTTCCCACTCACACTCTCCTGTGTTTAAGAAGGTTCGATGACGCTTATCCTAGTCAAGTCGACTCAATTAGCAGAAATACTCTTTAACTTTGACAAACTGACTCGAAATCAATCAAATGAACAATGCAGACACAAACTCAAGAGGACTTTATAGGGTTGTAATGGGGCTTAGGCGAGAGGTAGGGGATACTTTTGGGTAATGTGGTGGAAAAACCAAGAAAGGGGGAGCATAAATCATTCAAACAAGGCCTAAGATGGCCTACATAACTCCCAACAATCACCATAAAACCATGTAAAGTGACCCAACTCTCATAAATCAATGAAAAGCTCATAACAAACCCAATTTCCTAGCAATGGAGCGAATATTCCTTTACGAACGTACGTGAATGAAAGAACTAGAATTCTTTTGAATTTTCATTTCATTTTTCTGAACTTCATTCACGCAACTCTAAACTTGCTTTTTCTTTTCTTTTTCCCACTCTCAAACCACAGCAAATACACTTTTAAATTCCTCAAAAACCAAACTAAACCAATCTCAAACTCAACCCATACAAAAGCTCCCCCAAGCTAGGCTTGGAATAATATCAAGTGAAGGCTTTGGGCTTATAATAGGGGTTTAAGTAACACAAAACAAGTCATTAGGCTCAGCGGGGCTAAGGAGGATAAAAGTATATCAAAAATTCACTCTGAAGCTCAAGAATAAGACAAAAGAACGCCTCTATCACAGCAAATGCTACAAGTCATCGAAAATCAGACAAGTTCGAAGTCAAAGTCAAGATCAATCCACTAAAGAGGAACTAACACACAAGAATAGACTGGATAATAACATGAATCCAATAGGCTACAAAGAGGCCTCACAGTCTAACCAATTCAGGTATGCAGCACAAAGTGGTCCAATATAATCCAAAAATGCTCGAAATCATAGCAATCAAACATCAAATCATAGCCTCAAGATCACAAATGCCCAGCTATCCAGAAAACAAAGTCAAATCATTTTCAAATAGAGCACAGCAAGGGGCACAGGGAGGCAACTAAACCAGTCATGGGAACCATATTTTTTGATTTTTCAGTATTTTTCGAAAGCAGTAAAACTATTCTACAAAGCAGTAAAAGAGATAGGGAATACAAACAGAAATCCTCCCCCAAGTTGAACTTGGCAGTGTCCTCAATGCCAAAAGGTGAAAAGGACTATGCTAAGAGGAAAAACAATGTTAGTACCCTCACTCTCGCTCACAAAAAGAAGAAAAATAAAAATAAAAAAATGAAAAGAAAAGGAAAAAGGGAAAGAATACGAGTTGCCTCTCGCACAGCGCTGGTTTATAAAGGTCCCGTACGACCATAATCCTCCATCTCTCAAATAGGAGGGGCTTGGCAATGAGTGCCACCCTCATCAAATATCTTTCGTCTCCAAATGTTCTTGAAAATGCCTCCAAACGGCGAGGCAACCTTAGGTGTAGTTGGAACCTTCTCCACACCTACTTCATCCAAAACGTCATCCCTGCAACAAGATTGTTCAAGCATAGGTGCCTTAACAGCATTGGTTAGTTTAAACATCACTTTATCATCACCAACACTAAGAGTTAAAGACCCAGACTTGACATCAATTACAGCACCAGCAGTACACAAAAATGGCCTACCCAAGATAATAGGAATCTGGGCATCCTCATCCATATCTAATACCACAAAATCAACAGGGATATAGAATTTCCCAGCCCTAACAGGACCGTCCTCTAAAACACCTAGAGGGTATTTTATAGAACGATCCGCCATCTGTAAAGTGATTTGTGTGCATTTAAGTGCTCCCCTGTTCAGTTTCTAAAAAACAGATAGTGGCATAACAGAAACAGAAGCACCTAAATCACACAAAGCCTTATCAATAAAAATAGGTCCAAGATGGCAAGGTATAGAAAAACTACCAGGATCTTTTAACTTTGGTGGGGTTTTATTTTGGATAAAAGCACTACACTCTTCAGTAAGAGCGACACATTCTACCCCACCAAAGTCTCTTTTCTTAGTGATCATGTCTTTCAGAAATTTGGCATAAACAGGCACTTGGGTAATTAAATCTGTGAATGGAATTGTTACCTCATGGTTCTTGACCATAGCCAAGAACTTACCAAACTGCTGATCGACCTTTGATTGTTGCATCCTGTGAGGAAAAGGTAGCCTTGGTTTAAAAGGCGTTTCAGAAACCTTCTCTTTTTTCTTCCCTGTCTGTTCAGCTTCTGCAGACAAATCGACTTCAGACGTCGAATTCTTCCTTTTTCCTTCCTCTACCACCCTCTTCTTCCCTGCAGTTGGGGTAACCTCATCTACGGGCACAGGAGGGGCATCATATGCAATGCCACTACGAAGAGTGATGGCATTTACATGTTCTCTCTGGACGGGTTGTCCTGGCATTTCCCCCTGCCGCCTCTGAGCATTAGAGCTTGCTAATTGTGCAACTTGAGCCTCGAGAAGTTTGATGCTTTTCTCTTGGGCTCTTTGTGCCTCCTCATTAGATCTTTGCATGGCTAGCATCTGTCGCTCTTGGGCTCTTTGTGCCTCCTCATTTTCCTTTTGCATGCTTAACATCAGTTTCATCACTTCAGACATGGGGGGCTCTTGTGGGTTGTTGTTTTGTGGAGGTGGGGTGGGAAAATTTTGTGGGGTTTGGAAATTATTGTGGTTGTGGAAGTTTTGTGAAGAGGGTCTTTGAAAGTTTTGTGGGGCTTGGTAGTAAGAGGGTTTGGGATGGTTTTGTGGAGGTGGAGGATGGTGGTTTTGTGGGTTTTGGTAGCTATGTGGAGGTTGGAAATTTTGTGGTCTCTGTTGGAAGGCATTTGCTTGCTCCATCTGAAGTTGACTGAACTGACAGTCATGCCCAAAGTGACCCTGAACACCACATACCTCGCAGTAAGATGAGGTAATGGGTGCTACGGCAGACATAGCATTGATGCTCATAGGCGGAGGTGTCGAACGAGAAGACTTCATTAGCTGCTGAGTCAGTTGCGCCATCTGAGATGTAAGCAATGAAATAGAGTCAATTTCAAGTACCTTCTTAGTCAAACTCCTAGATGATGAATGGTCATTGGCTGCAAGATTTGATATGAATTTATAACCCTCATCAACTGCCTTGTCTAAAAATACTCCTCCTGCAGACGAATCAACAATACACTTCGTCTGAGGCTGCAGACCATTGTAGAATGTCTGCGTCAAGAACCATTTGTCCATATTGTGGTGTGGACACTCTCTCTGTAGATCTTTAAACCTAGCCCACGCTTCCCGTAATGTTTCATCAGGCTCTTGGGAAAACGTGGCTAGTTTATTTCTGATTTTTGCTGTTTTAGTAGGTGGGTAATACTCTCTCAGAAATGCAGCAGAAATCTCACTCCATTCGGTTTCCTTCACATCGTTCAACCATTTCTGGGCTCTATCTCTCAGTGAAAACTCGAACAACATGACTTTGAGTTGATCTGGAGTGACGCCGACATGTTTAACAGTTCGACAAAGTTGTTGAAACCGTTGCAGATGATTTGCCGGATCTTCAGTAGGATGCCCACCAAACTGATTTTGCTGGACCATGCTGATGAGTCCAGGCTTAATCTCAAAATTTGCCGCGGCAATGGTGGGCATGGTAGGTCCAGTGGAGAGACCATCTGGGTTGGGCACCCCATATGACTTCAGTGATTTTGACATAACAGAACTTAAGGTGTCTGCTCCAGAGATGTTCAGCTGAACATACTGCTTTTCTTTCTGCTTTATCTTTCGGATCCGCCTGATTGTCCTAGTAAGATCGGGGTCCGCTGGAATTGGGGAACCGTTTCTTTGGGACCTGGGCATACAAAAGAAACAAAAAGCAGCAGTACAACGTACCTCGATTGAAACAATGAAGTTCCAATGAGGTACAGAGAAGTAGAACAAATAATCAAATAAAAACATAGAAAACTAGCCGTCTCCCCGGCAACGGCGCCAAAGTTTGATAGGTTTTAGTCGTGTCACCTAATCAAAAATAAACCTACAGTCCTCTAACTATGGTAGTAAAGGGAAGCAGGGTCGAATCCACAGGGAGACAGAGTTTCTAAATTAATATTCAATCAATTCAGCTACTTTAGATGAAATCAGAGAAGAATTAACTGAACTAAATATTAAGCTAAGGAGGACAGATTAAATCGAGGAATTGACTATGGACTAAAAGCCTAGGGTATTAGGTCGGTCCACCATGCTTATACCAATCAAACAAGATCAACTACTATCAAAACCTAGGTCAAGAGTCGAGGGATTAGAGCATGTGTTGAGCTATGGTTAAGACTCAAAGCTCATAGTTCAACATACGCCGCATGTTCACTAACGTAATCAGCACTACTGACGTGTCCTAGGCCTCTAGTCGTAAGACGGATCTGTGCAAACAACTATTAACCACAAGCAATCAATGAAATTGTACACTGACATTAATTACTCAATAAGAACAAACCACATCACAATCACCCTAATCAAGCCCTAGAAATTAATAGAAATCTAAATCATAATCATGGTATAAACATGGCTTTCCTATCTAACACCCTAGAAAGAAAACTACTCACTCATAATCGAATTAACGACGACAAAACTAATATGAAACCCTAATAATTGCATTATGAATAATTGAATAAATAAACTAAGCAATTGAGAATAATAATAGAGATTAGGATAAGAAAGAATACCAATTGACAGAAAGCAGGAACTTTTATTGAAATCGGGACAGGTTCAATCACCTTTAAACTAATCTAAGTGTTTAAACTAAGCTACGAACAATGAAGAATAAACTAGAGTATAAAGCAGTGAAAGGATGAATAAAAGATGTCCCTAAAAAATGAGGGGAAAGGTATTTATAATACCCCCCAAGTCTAAACAAAATAGGAAATAAAAGACGAATTCCGCGACGAATGGCGCCAGACCCGATCGGGCCCGAGGCACCCACCCGATCGGGTCAAATACCAAAAGCCACCTTTTTCTTCTCGTGGTCCTGGCAGCAACAGCGCAGCACATAAGCCCTGAATAGCGGCCCACCCGATCGGGCCAGAGGACACCACCCGATCGGGTCAAATACCACGAGCCTCTCTTTGTTCCTCGTGGTCAGCGCAACAGCCCAGCATCTAGCGTATTGAAATGCGGCCCACCCGATCGGGCCTGAGGCATCCACCCGATCGGGCCTGGGAGCATTATGGCCCAGCACAAGCGCCTCGCAAGCAGCAACATAACAAGACCTATGTGCATCCAGCCCGATCGGGTCGGGCAGAGGGTGCCCGATCGGGTCTGGTGCAAGTCTTCTCGCCCGATCAGATCGGGCATAGCTTGCCCGATCGGGTCCGCGACTTTCATACCCGATCATAAATACTTCGCCCGATCGGGCTATTTTCGCCCGATCAGAGTACGGAAACCTTCTTTTTGACTCTTTGGCTCTCTAAACTTCACGTTTAGGGGTCTTGGGACCTCCTAAACTATCCATAGAACTCGTGAGCCTTCCTACGTGCCTCGTAACATCTCGTAAAGCCGTGGTTGCTTCCAAATGACTCGGGAATAGGGAGAATACTCCCTAAAACCTGCAATTCAACACTAAAACACAAAACCACAACTATATACGATAGTTAGCACAAAATAGCTCCCAAGAGCTCCAATGACGCACAAATTAGCTTGTAAATAAGGGATAAAAGACTATATAAATACGTGATATCAAAGTCCAAGAATATTAAATTATAATTTTTTGAGTTATATAACTAAAGTTATGATTATTTTATAGATTATAATAATTCTTGTAGTTTATTCTTTTTAAAAATTTCTTATTAAAAATAATTTATGACATAACAATCCTATGTGACGCGTCGAATGCTCCCGGAAAAAACTTTTTGATTGGGCTAAAGGTTATAATTAATAGTTGTTGTTTAGTTGTAGTTTTCTACTCCACTTTACAGTTATGATTTTTAGGGTAAGTATGGTTTTTTGATGAATAGTTATAAACTGAAGCAATATTGTAGGGTCCGTTCGGTATCACTGTGGCTTTCTGTTTTTTTGTTTTTTGGTTTTCAAAGTCATATGATATGTGTCCTATAATGTATTATTTATATATTTATTGCAATTTAGTTCAGTTTAGTTCAGCTCCAATGACTTCAGTTCAGTTTAGCTCCAATAAGTTCGGTTTAGTTCAGCTAGAGTTAGACAAAGAGAACATGCCATATGTAACTTTCTGACATCTCCTTACATCCTTTTTTTCTCCCCTTTTCTTTATACTAGATTATGGGCACGTGCTTTGCACGTTTTATATAAATTTGTCATTGTTGTTCATGGAGTTGTAAAGTAATAAGAAATACACATGAAAAATTCTGACTGTAAGTAATTATATTGACCATTTAGCCTAGATATTTTATTTTGCAACGGTGTAGTACACTTAATAAATAAGTAAGCTATCATATACTTGCACATGATCAAGAATGTAGGTGCAACCAAATAAAGTCAGGAATCTATCTATAGGCTTTACTTGGTTGTATGGAAAATATTTTAACATAAAGTAATTTTTCATGAAAAGCTATTTTCCAAGGAAGTTTAGTTTTTCTTTGTTTGGTTCTTCATTAATGAAAAGTTAGAGTAAATTGGAACAATTGAAAAGAAATAGGAGATAATTAGGACGAAGAAAAGGAATAATGAGTCATGTGTGTTCCAAATAATAGAAATGTTGTTTATTCCTAGAAAACCTATTTATCACCATTTACAAACAAAAAAAAGAAAATTGTGAAAAATGATTTCTACCCAACCAAATACTCTTATAACGAGTCATAAGAATGGAGCTCGTATTCACATCTTAACTACTTGCGCGTGACACATCAAACATGTATTGCAGAACTTGTCTTTTCCATATACATGAATTGTCCTTTTGAGCTTATAAATAAATAATTAAAAAAATAGATTAATAACCAAAAGAGAAACTAACTCTTAAATTAACTACAAGTCTAATCCTACAACAACTACCATTTATAGCTCGCATCTCAACCCGAGCCCAAAACCAAAGAAAAACCCCAACAAACTAGCCTGCAAAATATACAACAAATATCCACAATCAGTGGGGAGTAACTAACAGCTCTCCCAGCCCAATATAGGATTACAAATAGCAACTTAAAATAGAGTTAAAATAATTGTCAACCCACTCTATCACATGCAAACAACATACATATATAAAAATTGTTCAAATAACCCAAACAACATGTCATGAACCACATACTTGACTACATTATTCATATTCAAACTAAACAAACAACAACAAAAGGTAAAAATGTATAATTTACTTCAAAACCACATAATATGTATTAAGTAAGAGAACGCTAGTGAATCCGCAGCCCACTCCCTAAGAATAGGTCAGATCGCAACCTCCAGAATGGCCTACATGCATACGTTCCCTACCGTGCGTGTCTAAGAATGGCCAATCTCCCGATGCGGGATAATACCCTGCTCAGTATCTCCCGACCCCTCGGACGACAACATAATCCTAAGATTCTCCAATGCAGGGTAACACCCTGCTCAGTGTCCCCTGACCCCTCGGAGTGCATGTTCGTTACCTTTGGGACGCCGTCCCTTAGGCTACTCAACTTAAATACGACTAACACATCAATAACTTCAACAAAATAATACTCTTTTAAACTTCAAACATCAAACTCCAAAATACTTCAAAACATACACTTCAAAATATAATATTTTCTAGTCCTCAAACCAACGAAAGCATACGCTTAAAAATACTTCAAATTACAACAGTAATATAAATTAATAATAATACTCCCTCCGTTTCTTTTTGTTTGTCCCATTTACTGTAGCTCCAAATATCAAGGAGAGTGATGTCATAGACATGTAGGTGGGGACAACAATTAACAAGTTCATTTATTTTATAGTAAATTGGTGATTAAAGTAGGTGAGAGAAGATTAAAAGGTACATGTGGGACCAAAAAGTGATAAAGTAGGGGTAAATGAGTAATATAATTTTTCTATATAAGGAAATATGAAAAAGTAGGACAAACAAAAAGAAACGGACTAAAACGGAAAGTAGGACAAACAAAAAGAAACGGAGGGAGTATATCGTTAAATATCAAACACCAAAATTCACAAGCCTTCAAACCACACAATATATGCTTCAAAGATACTTCAAAATGCAACCATAAAACATACAACATTGTACTTATCAAGGGCGTTATCTGAGTTTGGGTACGAAGGTAATTACAGCTAAGTTATAATACCCCCCGTACATAACTCTTGGCGAACTAGTGCTAAGGGCAGTATTATTCTCCCCCGAGCATTACGATGTCGACAACTCAAGTATTCATCCCAATAACATAATAAATAAAATACAACATGCAACAAATCTTCAAAAAGAGTTCCATTATCAAGATTTCACCTCACAACAAGTCTTAACATGCTTTACTAAAACAAAGTAAGGCTTTGAAATGGTTTTAAACATATGCAGCAACTTCAAATAGACATAACTTCCACACTACAAAATACTTTTAAAAAATTCTAATTGCATGTTAAAGATTATCTCAATAGCTTTCCAACAAGTGGTCATAAGCTTAAGTCCGATGTAAAACGAGTGAGATATGACACTTTGAACATACACTATTCAAACTGGTCGCGGGTCGCGAAATAGCTCGCGGGCCGCGAAAGACCTTCTGTTTCATTTTCTTGTGCAAGCAGCACACATGTTATTTCACCCAAATTCTACCCTCAGGTATTCATACATAAAACCAATGGAAACTAGCTCACAACATGATTCTTATAACTTAAAGTAATTGACCTTAACCTGATTATCATACAATACATAAATCATAGCCCAAAGTATGAACATTGAATTTAAATTTGATAACTCTACATGAATTTTAACATGATAACAATTGCATAAACTTAAATAATAAGGAATTTTCAGATTAAGAACCCTCTACAAAATACAACCAAAACTCCCCTTAACATGAACAATAACCATTCAAAACATAACCAAACACAACTCTAAATTTCATGCCACAAAAATTATAAATTCTAGTACTATCATGCTATCAATGTACATAAAAAAAAACCAAGCATAAGTTTAGACATGAAAATATATGTAAAAGCATCCTTAACACGATTCTAACATGTAATAAAATAAAACAAATAATCCTATCAAAACTAATATAACTAAGCCTAAAAACATGATTTCTTCCCTAATAACAAAAATCCTAACACTACCAAAATTACCACTCTAATCCTAACATGTTAAGAGAGATGCTAGTTACCTTGAATTTAGGTAAGAAAGAATTTTATAACGGCATCGAAAGAAGATAATAACATTGCTCACGAAAACCTCCAAGAACTGGATGTGTCGTCTGTTTGAAATGCAAATTGCAGCTACATACTTCACTTTCTTCAGAAACAAATTATACCACAAGCAAGATCATTCCGAGTAGATGAATTTTGACTACTCACACGTCAAATTTGATATATTGATTTCTTATAGAGTTTTTCCCTTTCTTTACAAGCTAAATTGTGCAATATTGATGCTCTTAGGAGCTATTTATGCTAACTATTTCGATATAGTTGTGGTTTGTGTGTTCCATATCATTTTGCAGGTTTTTAGGGAAAAACTCCCTATTTACTCGATGTTTAGAGCACCACGCTATAACGGAAGGTTATGAGGCATCTTAGCGGTCTCGAGATGGTTTTCGGACCCCATTGTGAAGAAGAAACATTCAAAAGACTTGGCGTCTGAAGCCAAGTGAAGCAAGGAAGAAAGAAGACTCGCCCGATCGGGTCGGGCAACCACTGCCCGATCGGGTACGAGTGAAATGGCCAGAAGTTAAGTTTTACCGCCCGATCGGGTGGACTTGCCCGATCCCATCGGGCGGACTTACACTTAGCCATATGTTGCTGGATTTCTGAGGAGCTTGAGAAGACCTCCACCCGATGGCATCGGGTGGACTTGCCCGATCGGGTGCTAGGGTTGCGGCCCCGATCGGGTGGAAGCTGCCCGATTCCATCGGGTGGTGCCTACTTTGCTGCTGTTGGGAGCCTGTTCCCAGACCCGATCGGGCGGCCCTTTGCCCGATCGGGTGGACGACACGGGGATGCGATTTTCGTTATTTCCCCACTCTATCTTATTATTTTCTGAGAAACTATAAATACTTTTTAGGTTGTTTTTATTTGGATTTTCATATTATTGAACATTTAGAGAGCTCTTAGCCTAGTTTATTATTGCTTTCCACTGTAGAAGAGATTCAAGTATTTTATTCAATTCAATTAAAGTTCCCGCTTTCCGTCAATTTGGTAATCATCTCTCTTATTGCTTTATTCTTATCTCTCAATTACTTTAGTTCAATTGGTTTTCATTATTCAATTAGTTCATGATGCAATTCTTAGGGTTTCCAATTAGTTTTGTTATTGTCAATTCAATCATGTCTGAGTAGTTCTCTTTCTAGGGTGTTAGATAGGGAAACCATGTTTATACCATGATTGTTATTTAGACTCCCATTGATTTCTAGGGCTTGATTAGAGTGATTGTGATGTGGTTTGTTCTTAATTAGTGATTAATGTTAGTGGCCAATTTCATTGATTGCTTGTGGTTAATAGTTGTTTGCACAGATCCGTCTTACGACTAGAGGCCTAGGACACATCAGTAGTTCTGATTACGTTAGTGAACATGCGGCGTATGTTGAACTATGAGCGTTGAGTCTTAACCATAGCTCAACACATGCTCTAATCCCTCGACTCTTGACCTAGGTTTCGATAGTTGTTGACCTTGTTTGATTGGTATAAGCATGGTGGACCGACCTAATACCCTAGGCTTTTATTCCATAGTTAAATCCTCGACTTAATTCGTATTCCTTAGCTTACTCATTAGTTTAGTTAATTCTCCATATTTTCATCTGAAGTAGTTAGTTAATTGAATATTAATATAGAAACTCTGTCTCCCTGCGGATTCGACCCTGCTTCCACTGACTACCTTAGTTAGAGGACCGTAGGTTTATCTTTGAATAGGTGATACGACTAAAACCTATCGAATTTTGGCGCCGTTGCCGGGTAGACTGCTAGTTTTCTAGTTTTTATTCGATTAATTAGCGTACTTCTCTTTGCCTCATTGGAACCTCCCGTTCCAATTGAGGCCGTTCTTACGGTTATCTTGTCGTTTTCTCTTATATGTCCAGGTATCAAAAGAAAACTCACATTATTCCTGGAGATCCTGACACAGAAGCAATACTTCGGGATCTTAGAGCAGAATTTGACCAAGAGAAGCCAGTTTCAGAGATTTCTACATTACCAATGGCGAAGTCACTGAAATCTTATGGGGTGCCTAATCCTGAAGGCATACCCACAGGTCCACCGATGCCCACTATTGCTGAGAACAATTTTGAAATCAAACCTGCACTAATTAATATGGTGCAGCAGAATCAGTTTAGTGGGCATCCTTCTGAAGATCCGGCCAACCATCTGTAGAGATTCCAACAACTCTGCAGGACTGTTAAACATCAAGGAGTCACACCTGGGCAACTGAAGGTTATGTTATTTGAGTTCTCACTCAGAGACAAGGCTCAGAGGTGGTTCAGCGATATCACTGAGACAGAATGGCCGGCGATTTCTGCTGCATTTCTACATGAGTATTACCCTCCCACAAAAATAACCGAAATCAAGAACAAGTTGGCTACGTTTTCCCAAGAGCCAGATGAGACATTGAGGGAAGCGTGGACTAGATTCAGAGACCTACAGAGGGAATGTCCACATCATAATATGGACAAGTGGTTTCTGACGCAGACTTTTTATAATGGTCTGCAGCCTCAGACAAAGAGTACTGTTGATTCGTCTGCAAGAGGAGTCGTTTTAGACAAGGCAGTTGATGAGGGTTATGACTTCCAAGCAAATCTTGCAGCCAATGACCATTCATCATCTAGGAGTTTGACTAAGAAGGTACTTGAAGTTGATGCTATTTCAATGCTTACATCTCAGATGGCGCAACTCACTCAGCATCTAATGAAGTCCTCTAGTTCAACACCTCCGCCTATGAGCATCAACGCTATGTCAGCAGTTGCACCCTTCACCTCATCTTACTGCGAGGTGTGTGGTATTCAGGGTCATTTCAGCCATGATTGTCAGTTCAGTCAGAATCAGATGGAGCATGCTAATGCTTTTCAGCAAAGACAACCCAACAACCCCTACTCCAACACATTCAATCCTGGTTGGAAAGACAACCCACTTCTTTCCTATAGATTTAACAACGTTCAGAACTCACAGCCACAAAATTCCTACCATCCCCCACAAAATTCCTATCAACCTCCACATAACAACCCAAAACCCAACTACTACCACAACCAAGGGAATTCTCACAATCCCCCTGGTTTCCAAAGACCTGCCCATCAAAATTATCAGCCAGCACCACAAAATGCAACCTCACAAGAGCCTAGCACTTCTGAATTGATGAAACTAGTATTGTCTATGCAAAAGACAAATGAGGAGGCACAGAAAACTCAAGAGCGACAATTGTTGGCTATGCAGAAAGCCAATGAGGAAATACAGAAGTCCCAAGAGAAGCACATAAATCTTCTCGAAACTCAGATTGCTCATTTGGCAGAAACTAATGCTCAGAGGCAGCAGGGACAATTGCCGGGGCAACCTACACATAGGGAGCAAGCAAATGCCGTTACTCTTCGTAGTGGTACTGCTTATGCTGCTCCTCCTTTGCCCGTTGATGATGATACTGTCCCTAGCAAGGAGAAGGAGGTAGTAGAGAAGGAATTGGAGAAGAATTCGACGTCTGATGTCGAAGTGTCTGAAACAGCTGAAGAGGCAGAAAAGAAGAAGGAGAAGGAGAAGGTTGCTGATACACCTTTTACACCAAGGTTGCCTTTTCCTCATCGAATGCAAAAGTCCAAGGTGGATCAACAACTTGGTAAGTTCTTGGCTATGGTCAAGAACCTTGAGGTATCGGTTCCTTTCACTGAACTTATTTCTCAAGTGCTGTCTATGCTAAGTTTTTAAAGGAGATGATCACAAAAAAGAGAGATTTTTGTGGGGTAGATAGAGTCGTACTCACTGAAGAGTGTAGTGTCATTTTGCAAAATAAATCTCCACCTAAATTGAAAGATCCGGGTAGCTTTTCCATCCCTTGTCATGTAGGTGCACTTTTTATTGATAAAGCTTTATGTGATTTAGGTGCATCTGTGTCTGTCATGCCTTTGTCTGTCTGTAATAAACTGAATATGGGGGCACTTAAGTGCACTCAAATTACTTTGCAGATGGCTGACCGCTCTATAAAATACCCTCTAGGTGTTTTAGAAGACGTCCCTGTTAGGGTGGGAAAGTTCTACATTCCTGTGGATTTTGTTGTGTTGGATATGTAAGAGGACTCCCAAATTCCTATTATTTTGGGCAGACCATTTTTGTGCACTGTAGGTGCTGTTATTGATGTCAAGTCAGGATCTTTGACTTTGAGTGTTGGTGATGATACTGTCACTTTTAAACTAACCAATGCTTTGAAGTCTCCTATGCTTGAAGAATCTTGTTGCAGGATAGATGTGGTAGACAAAGCTGTGATGTCTGCATTTCAGCAGATACGTGATGCTGACCCATTGGAGGTAGCATTGACTGAGAGTGACTCCTTAGGCATCGATACTGATGTTGATGCCTGTCTTGCTGATTTAGAGGGTCATGGAGCTGAACAGAAACAGGAAACTGTGATACTTGAAAGTGTATGCTCCAGTTCTACTCCTCAGGTAACTAAGGTGGAACTCAAACCACTTCCCTCTCATTTGAAGTATGCATTTTTAGATGATAAGGAAGAATGTCCTTTGATTGTCAGTACTAAACTCACAGATAGCCAATTGAAAAGCTTGCTTGTTGTGCTTCGTATACACAAGAAGGCTATTGGGTATAGTATTGATGATCTAAAGGGCATTAGTCCTGATTTTTGTATGCATCGTATTAATCTTGAAGAGGATCACCGCCTTTGCATTCAACCTCAGAGACGTTTGAATCCTAACATGCAAGAGGTGGTGAAGAAAGAAATCATGAAACTGTTAGATGCAGGGATCATTTATCCCATTGCTGATTCGAAGTGGGTCAGTCTTGTGCAAGTGGTCCCCAAGAAGGGGGGGACCACTGTCGTTGAAAATGAGAAAGGTGATTTGATTCCCACTAGGACTGTGACAGGGTGGCGTATGTGCATTGATTATCGTAGACTTAATAATGCCACTCTGAAGGACCATTTCCCCCTCCCCTTTATTGATCAGATGTTGGAAAGGCTAGCCAAACATAGTTATTTCTGTTATCTGGATGGATATTCTGGTTTTTTCCAAATCCCCATCCATCCAGATGATCAGGAAAAGACTACGTTTACATGTCCTTATGGCACTTTTGCATATCGCAGGATGCCATTTGGATTGTGTAACGCTCCCGCTACTTTCCAACGCTGCATGATGGCCATATTCTCTGATTTTATTGAAAATATTATGGAAGTGTTTATGGATGATTTCAGTGTTTATGGTTCTGATTTTGATGTTTGCCTGCATAATTTGTCCAAAGTGCTTAAAAGATGTGTTGAGGCAAACCTCGTGCTTAATTGGGAAAAATGTCACTTCATGGTGAATGAAGGTGTCGTTTTAGGTCACTTGATTTCTGAGCGTGGCATCCAAGTGGATAGAGCAAAGATTGAGGTGATTGAGAAACTTCCCCCTCCAATGAATGTCAAAGGAGTGAGGAGTTTTCTTGGTCATGCAGGGTTTTATCGCAGATTTATCAAAGACTTTTCAAAAATTGCGAAACCTCTCACTCAATTGTTGCTAAAGGGTGCCACGTTCGGTTTTACTGATGATTTTTTGGAGTCTTTTGACAGGATAAAGATAGCTTTGATCAGTGCCCCTATTATACAACCTCCAGATTGGAATCTCCCTTTCGAGATCATGTGTGATGCTAGTGATTATGCGATAGGGGCAGTACTTGGTCAGCGGAAGGATAAGCTATTCCATGTGATTCACTATGCTAGCAAAACCTTGGATCAGCCTAGGTTAATTATGCTACCACATAGAAGGAGTTGCTAGCCATAGTCTATGCATTGGATAAATTTCGAACCTATCTAATAGGTTCGAAAGTTATAGTACACACTGATCATGCTGCTTTGAAGTACTTGATGGCCAAGAAGGAGGCCAAACCTAGACTCATCAGATGGATTCTTTTGCTGCAAGAATTCGACTTGGAAATCAAAGATAAGAAGGGTGCTGAGAATGTGGTCGCCGACCACCTTTCTAGGTTGAGGTTTGGATCCCCTTCTGAGCCTCCTATAGATGACTCTTTTCCTGATGATCATTTATTTTCTGTGTCCTCTAAAACTCCTTGGTATGCTGATTTTGCTAACTTCTGTGTTAGTGGTTCTCATCCTCCCAATCTTACATATCAGCAGCGCAAATAGTTTTATCATGATGCTAGAATGTTTTTTTGGGAGGATCCTTTCCTATATAAGAAGTGCTCCGACGGGATGTTTCGTCGTTGCATTCCTGATTGGGAAATAGAGGGTGTTTTGCTACATTGTCATAGTATGCCTTCTAGTGGTCATCTAGGTTCCCAAACGACTGGTTTTAGAGTCCTACATAGTGGTTTCTATTGGCCTTCGATTTTTAAAGATGCCCGTGCCTTTTATTTGTCTTGTGATGCTTGTCAAAGGACGGGTAATATTTCAAAAAGGCAAGAGATGCCACAGAGTGGGATTATAGAGGTCGAACCTTTTGATGTGTGGGGGATTGATTTCATGGGACCTTTTCCTACCTCTTGTGGGAATAGGTATATTTTAGTAGCCGTCGACTATGTGACTAAATGGGTGGAAGCTATAGCATCACCAACCAATAATTCCAAGGTTGTGATGAAGATGTTTAAAAAGATAAACTTTCCCCGTTTTGGTGTCCCCCGTGTTGTAATTAGTGATGGAGGCTCTCACTTTCATAAGAGCACCTTCAAGGCTCTATTGACAAAACATGGAGTCACCCACAAAGTCGGTCTTGCTTATCACCCTCAGACTAGTGGCCAAGTAGAAGTGTCTAATAGGCAAATTAAGAGGATTCTTGAGAAAGTTGTCACTAAGGCTAGAAAAGATTGGTCTTTGAAACTTGATGATACTCTTTGGGCGCTCCGCACTGCTTTTAAGACTCCTTTGGGTACCACACCCTATCGATTAGTTTATGGCAAAGCTTGTCATCTACCAGTTGAGATGGAGTATCTTTCTGCGTGGGCGGTCAAAGAGATTAACCTTGATTTGACAGCTGCAGGTGAAGCACAACTTCTTCAACTCAATGAGTTGGATGAGCTCCGTTTGGATGCTTATGAGAATCACAGGCTCTATAAAGAGCAAACGAAGAAGTTGCATGATAAGATGATAGGAAAAAGAGAGTTCAAGGTTGGCGACAAGGTCTTATTGTTCAATTCCAGGTTGAGACTGTTTCCTGGAAAGCTCAAATCTCGATGGTCTGGACCATTCGAGGTGACAGAAGTGAAGGCACATGGTGCCATCGAGGTTGCCAACCAAAAAGGAGAGAAGTTTAAGGCAAATGGACAGCGTCTGAAGCTGTACCATGAGGGTGCCTTTGTTGGTTGTGTGGAGGAAATCCGCTTTGATTCCTCCCCACTTGATTCATCTGCCTAGAGAGGTAACATGGTCGTGCGGGACCTTCATAAACCACCGCTTTGCGGGAGGCAACCCGTATCTCTTAGTTAGATTTTCTTCTCTTTTGTTTCGTAGTTTGTAGCATGTGAGAGAGCGTGAGGGTACTAATGTGTTACTAGATCTTGAGTGTTTTGATGTGCAGATATGCTATTTGAGGAGAAAACTGAGCTTTGCTTGCCCCATACTTGCAAAAAAGGCGAGCTACTTACTGAACAGTAGCTCGCCAGATGGGATCGGGCGGAACCTGCCCGATCGGGCGGGCGTAAAATTATGCTGAAGAAAGAAAAGAAGAGCACCCGATCACATCGGTCAAGGTGTGCCCGATCGGGTGCGCAACCCTAGCACCCGATCAATAATACCTTGCCCGATCGGGTGGTATATCGGGTGAATTAGCCAAATGGTCAAAGTCAAAACCTCCAGAAAGTCGTCCCACCCGATGGCATCGGGCGCACATCGCCCGATCGGGCCCGCGACCTCAGCACCCGATCAAAAATAGGTCGCCCGATCGGGCGGTCTATAGGGCGGAAAGTTTTTCCCAGCCAAAAGAAAAAGTGACTTCCACCCGATCGGGTGGCCTGATGCCCGATCGGGCCTGCGTCCAAAAACACGGCCAAACACACGTTTTAAACCCCCTTTTCCCCTTCTCACCTTTCATTGCTTATCCTTTTTACAATCAACTCCTCTCTCTCTTCACTCATTCTCAACCTCCAAACCCCAAACCTCCATTAAAACCCAAATTCTTCTACCTTAAATCTCCATCCTTACTCTACCAAACTTCATAAAATCTCTTTCTTTTCTCCTTTCACCCTTCTTCTCACAAAATTTCATTCACAAAAATCATCTTCCTTCTTATTTCTCTTCTCACACTCACCCAAAGCCACATCCTTTGTGTTAGGCACGGTTACAAGGTTCATTTTTCACCATGGCAAGCAAATTCAGAAGGCTCATTAGAGGTGAAGGCTCGCGATCTAGGCGAGAAGCAACACCACCACCACCACCACCACAACCACCCCAGGTTCCACGGGATCCTCAATACCCGGATATCATTTTCCGGGATGATGAACATCGCGAGAAGTTCTTGCGATTTAAAAAACGTGAGGTACTTCTACCCGCTTTTTAGATCTTGAGCTTTAGTCTAAGTTGGGTTTAACTGATGATTTTAAGGATTTTATGAAAACTTTGGGCATGGAGGCACTTTATAATGTGCATGTCAATACTTATCCTCCATTAATCTATGATTTTTTTAGCAGTTTCAGTCTGACCAAGCCCAGGGCCGGTCCGGTCACCCATGTTCATTTTAAACTACTCAACCGAGACCACACCCTCACCCTTAAGGAATTTGCGGGGGTTCTTCGGTTACAGGTACGGGGTGACTACTACCCACCCGACCACTTCAAAATGGCCGATACTTATTTTACACTGACAGGGGACACCACGCCTTTTGACATCCAGCATTGTCATTGGACTAATTTCCATCACCCTATTTTTAGTATTTGGATCCGGTTCATGGCCCAGACTCTTTTAGGGCGGTTTGAGGGTCACTTGGTCCGGGGGATCGAGCTAGTTGCTATAGCTAGCTACATTGCTAAAGGCTCTCGGGAGCAATTTCATTACAACTTGGCCCACCATGTAGCTATTCAGTTCGAGCGTATCTCGAACTCGCTCCCTAGGCCAAGGGAAGACGGTAGTTGGACCTCTAGGAGGTTAGTCAACGGGGGTTTGATCACATTGTTTGCCCGACAAATTGCCGGCTTTGACGAGACTCAGCGTACCCCCGTCCTTGGCCCTACCCTCATTGACCTCACATACCTCAACACCCTTAAAGTCCTAAATCGTCTGCCTGACCATAGATTCCAGTGGGTGATTAAAGCAAAAAAATCCATCATTCTGCCCGACCCTAGAGCCCGACTGCGGCCTCGTCAGGCGAACTACCTACTCCCCATAGAGGGAGTTGATCTTGTTATCGCTGACCCCGAGCCCCCTCGTCATTCCTACCATACGCGGCCTACGCCGATCTTAGACGAGGGCGCCTCCACTTCTGCTCCCCCCTCCCCCCCCTCACACGGACACATTTGATTTTACTTCTATGATGTCGACCCTAGGTCGCATGGAGACGGGGATGGGAAGGATGGAAGGGCTGATCAACGCGAACACCGCCACCCTAGCGGGATATGGCACTCGCATCGATCAACTCTATACCCGTGTAGATCAGATTGGGGGGCGGATGGATACCTTGGTCAACGACCAGCACTACGCCCTTTATCCTCTCTATGACGACTATTGCAGGCGTGGCATTATTGAGCAGACTGCTCAGCACCCCTCGTGGTACCATTGGAACCCGAGTTATAGCCAGCCTGCCGGTCAGAGTGATGACATGGCAGAGGATGAGGAGGAGGAGCTTGCTCGTCAGTGCGTCTCTTTAGGAGACTTTGGTCTTGGGCCTAGTGGTTTGGTTAGACTGTGAGGCCTTTTTCTAGCCTATTGGATTCATACTATTATCCAGTCTATATTTTTGGTGTGTTAGTTCCTCTCTAGCGGATTGATCTTGACTTTGACTCTGTACTCATCTGATGTTTGGTGGCTTGTTACATTTGTTATGATAGAGGCGTTCTTTTGACTTATTCTTGAGCCTCAGAGTTTGATACATTTTTATCCTCCTTAGCCTCGCTGAGCCTAATGACCTTGTTTCATGTTACTTAAACCCTTATTACAAGCCCATGGCCTTAGTTTTGATATTATTTCCAAGCCTAGCTTGGGGGAGCTTTTGTATGGGTTGAGTTTGACTGATGATTCATGGTTTGGTTTGGTTGTTGAGGAATCAAAAGTTGTATTTGTTGTGGCTTGATTGTGAGAAAAAAGAAAAGAAAAGGAAAAATTAGAGTTGCGTGAATGAAGTTCAGAAAAATGAAAGAAAAATGAAATAAAAGTTCAAAAGAATTCGAAGTTCTTTCATTCACGTACGTTCATAAAGAAAAATTCGCTTCATTGCCTATTGGGTTTGTTGTGAGTGTTCATTGAATTTTAAGAGTTGGTTTATTTTTGTGGTTATATGGTGTTGATTGGGAGTTGTTTAGGCAATCTTAGGCCTTGTTTGAGTGTTCATGCCCCCCCTTTCTTGGTTCTTCCACCACATTACCCAAAAGTATCCCCTACCTCTTGCTTAAGCCCCATTACAACCCGGAAAAATCCTCTTGAGCTTGTGCCTACAATGTCTATTGGATTGATTTTGAGTCAGTTTGTCAAAGTTAAAGAGTATGTCTGCTAGTTGAGTCGACTTAACTAGGATGAGCGACATTTTACCTTCTTAAACACATGAGAGTGTGAGTGGGAAGGGACATTTATGGTCGGGTCGGTGAGTGTTCGGGCATATTCTTTGCCTGCCACAAAATTGAGAGGAGTGACACCCTTTGTGAGCACCTTTTCAGGATTTGTATGCCTAGTAGTCACTTGAACTTGATGAATTGCTTGGATGATTGGTGGTTGGATGGATTTGATTTGCCGAATTTGAATTATGCCTGCTTGAACGATTCTTAGTCTTGAAAATATTTTTGAGCTCGAATTGTTTTATCTATGGGGTGAGGCAATCTATTCTACGATCATGTTCTATTTGCTTGAGGACAAGCAAAGGTTTAGCTTGGGAGAATTTGATATATTGATTTCTTATAGAGTTTTTCCCTTTCTTTACAAGCTAAATTGTGCAATATTGATGCTCTTAGGAGCTATTTATGCTAACTATTTCGATATAGTTGTGGTTTGTGTGTTCCATATCATTTTGCAGGTTTTTAGGGAAAAACTCCCTATTTACTCGATGTTTAGAGCACCATGCTATAGCGGAAGGTTATGAGGCATCTTAGCGGTCTCGAGATGGTTTTCGGACCCCATTGTGAAGAAGAAACATTCAAAAGACTTGGCGTCTGAAGCCAAGTGAAGCAAGGAAGAAAGAAGACTCGCCCGATCGGGTCGGGCAACTACTGCCCGATCGGGTACGAGTGAAATGGCCAGAAGTTAAGTTTTTCCGCCCGATCGGGTGGACTTGCCCGATCCCATCGGGCGGACTTACACTTAGCCATATGTTGCTGGATTTCTGAGGAGCTTGGGTGCTAGGGTTGCGGCCCCGATCGGGTGGAAGCTGCACGATTCCATCGGGTGGTGCCTACTTTGCTGCTGTTGGGAGCCTGTTCCCAGACCCGATCGGGTGGCCCTTTGCCCGATCGGGTGGACGACACGGGGATGCGATTTTCGTTATTTCCCCACTCTATCTTATTGTTTTCTGAGAAACTATAAATACTTTTTAGGTTGTTTTTATTTGGATTTTCATATTATTGAACATTTAGAGAGCTCTTAGCCTAGTTTATTATTGCTTTCCACTGTAGAAGAGATTCAAGTATTTTATGCAATTCAATTAAAGTTCCAGCTTTCCGTCAATTTGGTAATCGTCTCTCTTATTGCTTTATTCTTATCTCTCAATTACTTTAGTTCAATTGGTTTTCTTTATTCAATTAGTTCATGATGCAATTCTTAGGGTTTCCAATTAGTTTTGTTATTGTCAATTCAATCATGTCTGAGTAGTTCTCTTTCTAGGGTGTTAGATAGGGAAGCCATGTTTATAACATGATTGTTATTTAGACTCCCATTGATTTCTAGGGCTTGATTAGAGTGATTGTGATGTGGTTTGTTCTTAATTAGTGATTAATGTTAGTGGCCAATTTCATTGATTGCTTGTGGTTAATAGTTGTTTGCACAGATCCGTCTTACGACTAGAGGCCTAGGACACATCAGTAGTTCTAATTACGTTAGTGAACATGCGGCGTATGTTGAACTATGAGCGTTGAGTCTTAACCATAGCTCAACACATGCTCTAATCCCTCGACTCTTGACCTAGGTTTCGATAGTTGTTGACCTTGTTTGATTGGTATAAGCATGGTGGACCGACCTAATACCCTAGGCTTTTATTCTATAGTTAAATCCTCGACTTAATTCGTATTCCTTAGCTTACTCATTAGTTTAGTTAATTCTCCATATTTTCATCTGAAGTAATTAGTTAATTGAATATTAATATAGAAACTCTGTCTCCCTGCGGATTCGACCCTGCTTCCACTGACTACCTTAGTTAGAGGACCGTAGGTTTATCTTTGAATAGGTGATACGACTAAAACCTATCAAAATTCCATTAAGAAATGAACGAGATATGGGGCAAACAAGTTGGGTGTGCAAAAAAAAAATAGACGAAAATGAGAAAGAGAGAGAAAGAGGTGTGTGAAAATGAGTTCAGAAAATTTTGATGTAACCTCTTCATTTAGAAGGCCTAATGAAAGGGGTTGTGGGAGGAGTTAAGTGAGTAATGATAGGGGATGACTCTTCATATTTTGGTGGTTACAAAGGGAATTAGAAGAGACTAATTCCATGCTATTTGCATATAGAATTTTGGATAACATGGGTAATGAAATAGGCATGAAAATTTGTGACGCTGTTCGGTCCATATATATTAAACGCTTGAAAATATAATCACACACTACTTAAATTTATAAAATAAAAATTACTAACTATACTACAAAAGAAATACACATATAAATAATAATCCTAACAAAATAAATTTTCTAAAAAAAACTATATACACTTTAAATTAATTAACACAACAACATAATACAGTAATTAAATAGTTATAAATATTCAAAATTGTTTTAATAACAATTATTTTATTTCAATTAAAAATAACATTATAATGTAAACAAACGTCATAATAAAGAGTGAAAATTACGGGGTGTTACAGAAAGCCCTCCCATTCTTCAAGGTTTTGAAAGGAAATAAGGAATTCAAATGGGAGGCAGAGCAAAAAGAAGCAATTCAGAAGTTGAAGTCACATCTTTCCGGTTTGCCAACATTGGCCAGACCCAAGACAGGAGAAACACTCTTCTTATAGATCGCCGTCACCGCCGCAACTGTAAGCGCGGTCCTGCTGAAAGAGGAGAACAAGAAGCAGCAGCTAATATACTTCGTGAGTCACACGCTCACAGGCCCAGAAATGTGGTATCCCCTGATAGAGAAGGCAGCTTATGCCGTGGTGCTAGCCACGAGAAAGCTAAGGCCATATTTTCGATGCACACCCGGTCAATGTGCTGACAAATATGCCCTTATAAAAAGCTATGGAGAAGGTGGATAAGTCGGGAAGGATTATGAACTGGGCCCTGGAGCTGACGGGTTTCGGGATTATATTCGCCCCTCGTACCGCCATCAAAGCGCAGGCTATAGCAGACTTCGTGGTAGAGTGCTCGTATCAGGAGACAGCCGTGGAACCCAGAGCCTGCTAGGAAGTCTTCAAAGATAATTCCTACAGTCCTCTAACAATGGTAGTCAATGGAAGTAGGGTCGAATCCACAGAGAGACGGAGTTCTAAGTTAATATCCAGCAGAAAGCTACTTCAGACAATATCAGATAGAAATCAGCTGAACTAATAAATAACACTATAAAGCAATATAAAATTGATTTTACTCTATGAAATAAAGGTCTAGGGAATTAGTTCGGTCCACCATGCTTATACCAATCAAAGGATCAAACAACTATCAGAACCTAGGCCAAGAATCGATAGATTAGAGCAGTGTCAAGCTATGGTTAAGTCTCAATGCCCATAATTCAACATATGCAACACGTTCACAAACATAATCAGAATTACTGGTGTGTACTAGGCCTCTAAAAGTAAGACGGATCTATGCAAACAATTATTAACCTCAAGTAATCAAAGAAACTGCGCAATAATGTTAATTACTCAATAAGAATAAATCACACCATAACCTATCTCATCAAACCCTAGAAACTAAAGGCTATTCAAATAATCAAGATATAAACATGGCTTCCCTCACCAAATCCCTAGAAATTAAACTACTCACTCATAATTGAATCAACAATAATAAATCTAATATGAAACCCTAATAATTGCATCATGAATTAATAAATAATTAAACTAAGCAAAGAATAATTAAAGAGATTAAAGTAGAGAGGAATACCAATTGACGGAAAGCAAGAACTGTTATTAAAATCAAATCCGAGGTTCAATCACCCCTTAAACTAATCTAAATAAAACTAAGCTAAGAAACTATGAAATAAAAACAGAATAAAAAGATGTCCCTAAAAATATGAGGAAAAAGTATTTCTAATACCCCTCAAAGTCTAATTAAAAACGGAAACTAAGATAGAATTTCCGCGTTGTCGAGCACGGGACCCGATCGGGCCCATAGTGAAAATTTGCCAAAAACGCTATTTGAAATCCACGCAGCCACCAGCACAGCAAAGCAAGAATCAGGCCTTTTGGGCCCACCCGATCGGGCAGCAGATCGGGCTCACACAAAAGCCGCCCAACTTGCATTCCTTTAGGCGTACAAACACAGCAGCAGCAGTCTTGGAGCTTGGCTGGCCAACCCGATGGTCCGCCCGATCGGGTGCTGGATCTGGTTGGGCCCAGCTAGCCTCCTCTTGGACGCAACCCAATAGCAGCAATTAGAGGTGAAAAAATGCATCAACCCGATCACCCACCCGATTTGGCCCTTTGTGCCCGATCGGGTTGGGCTTAATGGCCAACCTTAATTTCTTCGTTTTCTCGCCCAATTGGGTCGGGCAACGTCCGCTCGATCGGGTACAAAACTTTACCACCCAATCACTAATTCTTCGCCCGATAGGGCCATTTCTTGCCCGATCAGAGTACGGAAGGCTCCTTTTGACTCTCAAATTTTCACGTTTAGAGGTCTTGGGAGCTTCTAAAACATCAATAAAGCTCGTGAGCCCTCCTATGTGCCTCGTAACATCTCGTAAAGCCATGATTGCTTCCAAAAAGCTCGGAAATATGGATACAAATCCCTAAAACCTGCAATTCAACACTAAAACACAAAACCACAACTATATACGATAGTTAGCATAAAATAGCTCCGAAGAGCTCCAATGACGCACAAATTAGCTCATAAATAGGGGAGAAAACTCTACATAAATACGTGATATCAGATAGCCGCCCGAGTTCCTATTGTTCAGGAACAGAGCCACCATCCCCAGCAGAATTCCCGTCAAGTTGTTGCACGGAGCACCCTTCCTCTGCAGGCAGAGAATAGAGTAGCTGCAGATCCCTGAGCTCTTGAGTGGTAGGAGGGTTAATGTGCACCACGCTACCGTAAGCCCCCTCAAATGCATCCCAATAGAAAGAGGGCTGCAAATGCCAGAGGACTCTATTGACAGCGACCTTGCAGTCCTCCCAGTACTTGTTCTGGAAGGCCTCATCCATCCTCGCCGCCCTGACAGCCTCCTCGATACCCAGCTGAGCCTCCCTGTCAGCCAGGAGTTTGGAGAACTCCGCCCCGAGCTCAGACTCCCGCTCTTGAAGAGCTCGCTCAGCCTCCTCGGCCTGCTGCTCCAACTTAGCTGAGCAGCCGTCATGGTCAACCTGCACAACAGAAATCTTACCCTTAAGCTGCTCCAGCTCCTTCATTGCAGCCTGACCTCAGAGGACTGCAGCTTGGTCTCCGCCACGGAGGCACGAGCCGACGCCTCCTTCAGCTGGGAGGAGAGTCTTGAATGTTCAGCAGCGACTGCCTCTGACTGCTTCAGCAACCCCTGTAGGTGTTGGTTTGAAGTCCGCAACGCGTCACGTTCTGCAGTCACGAGATCCCTCTCCTCTGCAGCGGCGTCCAATATGGACTGTTGGAGCATCTTGTATGACTTCATTGAAGCATATTTCCTATTCAACTACTCCAACTGAGTCCTAAGCTGGTGCAGCTCAGGGAGGTCTGCATCACACCTGCACAGTCCCAGGGCATGGCAGAACTCCCCAATAAAAGCACCGGCTTCTGCAACCTACACACAAGCAAAAATGGGTCAGATGCAAGTTAAAACACTCAAAAACAGACAACTCAAGAAAAAGGAAAAGAGACTAAATGAGTTGTAAGGGAAGACTGAAGACTCACTAGGGGTACGTCCTGGACGACGTAGTCAGCCGAGAAACGGCTAGCCAGCAGCTTCAGCCACTCGCTGGGGTCAGGAAAGGCCACCGGCATCTGCTCATGCCCCTGCACCTCCCGCCGGTCACCCGCCGATCCCCTCTGCAGAAAACCTGATCTAAAGGAGAGATCAGTAACATCCACAGAAGGGAAAGAGCCGGAATTTAGACCAGGCAAGGGAAAGAACCGGGGAAACGCACCTGCGGCGGTTTGTTCGACCTCGACGTCGACGACCTGGGCAGGATCAGCAGGATGGTGAGCCTTCTTCTTTGAGGGCCCCTCCTCATGGCCCTGTCCCTCTGCAGGCCTCTTCTAGGAGTGTGAAGAGGACAAAGGGACAGATCCAGACAATGCCGCCGGTTCTTGCACTAACTCTGAAGAGACCTTTGGTTGGTCTGCAGGTTTGGCAGGGACCTTAGGAGCGCCGGCAGCCTGCGCCCTCTTTGCCCGCACCTCACGCTGAAATAAAAACAGAAAGTCAGCAAACAAAAGAAGATGGAATGACAAGCAGAAAGGAGAAAGAAATCACTAACTAGGTGAGCCACCTGCTTAGGGGTCAGAGCAACGGCCTTCTCCCTGAAGCCCCTGGGAGGAGGGGCAGACTTCCTCCCAGGAGGAGTAGGCCTCTGAGAAGAAGGAGACACTGTAGTCTCCACAGCAGGGAACAAGGTGGAGCTCATCTGCTCCACCCTCTCGTGCTGCAATGGCTCGAATACCTCCTCCTACTGAGTTGGGACGGACCCAGACGTGCTCTGCCTAACAGGGCCTGATAAACAGGAAAATCAGATAAGTTAGAGAAATGAAAGAAAGGAAAATGGAAGACGACAAGGGTAAAACATACCTGACGCCGCCCCATCCTCCTCCATATGCTGATGACCAACAGCCTGGTCATCAGGAGAGGGTATCAGAACCTCCTCTATCGGAGTCCCCTCTGCTACATGCAGATCTGAGTAAAGGAGAGCAGAGCAAATCGGAATGCCAAGATAACACATAAGCAAAGATTACGAAAGCATACCAAGGCTTGATATAAGAATTACCTGTCTGCACCACAATCTCTGGAGAAGCAGGAGGAGGGAGCTGCTGAAGGGGTTCAACAGTCAGGGGAGACCCTGATCCCTACAGAGCACCAGTACCCTATGCAGCATCCCCTTCATCCTCGGCAGGAGGGGCCTCTGAGCGCTTATGGCGATGAACCCTCAAAGGAGCATCCTCCTCCTCCTGTTCATCATCAGAGACATCAATCTCTGTGATGGTCGCAGATGGACCGCCCGCCGATCGAACACCCCTGTGTGTTTATCCACGAGCTCCGGGCGGGCAACCCGAAAGACAGGATGATCCCGGGGAGTGTTCGAGATCTCTATGATGATGTCTGGAACGGCATAGGACCCACTCCATAGAAAGGGCAGACCCCAGAGTCTCTGCATTAAACAAAAACGGTGAATCAGCAACGGCCGGAAGACATGAAAAATATCCTAATAGACAAGATATAGGGGCAGAGCAAAATTTTGAGCTCAGAACCCACCCATAATAAGACGGCGGACTATCCTTCTGCACGGAGCTGCAGACACCACAAACAATGAGTGCCATGAGGCACGACAGAGCAAAACATAAGTACGTAGGAATAACTGAAGGCAGAACACTTACTAGTGGTGTAATCCAGCGATAATTTGCCTATCCTCAGAAAGGCATTTTGACACATCACATGATAATGTGGCAGCCAATATTTGGGAAGAGCCTGCTTCCCATCAGAGGACCCTTTACTTGCCGTCCTGAAGTAATAATACGCCACCCATTCATCCTAGTTCAGACTGTCAGGGTCCAGCTGCTTGTGGAACAGGGGCTTCACAGGGCGCAGAGGGGCCTTAAATTGATACGGGTGCCCTGGCTGCATCGGCACCCGGATGAAAACAAAACTATCCCTCCAGTCCTTCAGAGAGATATCGACGGGAAAGACCGTCAGAAAGTTGGCGCGAACCGAGCCTGAAATATAACTAAAAGGCCCACCCTGCCTCTTAAAGAAGAAAAGGCAGCGGAAGAGCTCCATGGTCAGCGGGAAGTCAAGGCTTCGCAGACCCAGATGAACCCCAAAACTTTCTTCAAATACTGGGGATTCACCTGGCAGAGCGCCATTCGGTACTCGCAGAGTACTTTCTCCAAAAACCAGTGGAGCGGGAACCTCCGCCCAAACTCCAATTGCTTCATGTAAACGGCAGTGTACCCCTCTGGTACATCTGCCAGGCTCTGAGAGGCTGTCGGAGCCACAACCCAGGAACCGCGGAGGGGCTTAATCTCCGCGGACAACTCGATATAACGAGCTACGTGGCTCCTTGACAGAGCAGCAGCTGCCTTCCTAGCCAAATATGGCTTGCCCTTGGTGTCATAGAGAGTGATCCACCGCATCTCATCGTCGTTGTACATCCACTTTATGGCACTCTGAGGAGTCTTGAACACATGATCCTCAGGAAACCTATTGGTGTCAGGACCCAAGGCCTCCCGGTGCAGCCCATCCCAAGGGTCGAAGTTGGCCCACTCTTCTGGGACCATCTCGTCCTTACACTTCGGAAGGTCCATCCTCAGGAACGGAGACTGAGTGTCTTCCGCCGACGGCTCGTCTGACTCAGACGAGGAAGAAGACATCTTCGCCTTCCCATGAGAAGGCCCAGGCTTAGAAGAAAACATTCTGCACAACAGAGCAGGAATAACAAAAAGACATCAGACCAAATGTTCAAGCGCAGAATAGTCTGGCACCTCAGACCTGGAGACTGAGCTACCAGACTGGGGGACAAGGATACGTATGATATATAAGAGTCCAAGATAGCCAAGAAATAGGATATTTTCTTGCAGAAAACGAAGAAAAACAAATACAAAACCCGGCACCTAAAACTTGCAAACTGAACTGCCAGATTGGGGGACAAGGATATGCAGAACAAATAAAAGATCGACACAGCAAAGAAAAAAGGACATTTTTCTAGAAAGTCACACAACAGCTATTCTCAGAATGCTCTCAAAAGACAAAACAGTAGAATGGAAGAAGAAACTACTAAAACAAACACCAGGAGCACACAAATCAAGGCCCAACAAACAGACAAACCTAAGATGGGCAACGCTAAGTAAGCTAGGGTTCGCACCATAATATTATGAATAAAAAGATCTAGCCCAACCGAAAACGGCGAGCAAAACCAAACCAGAGAGGCAAAGCAGAGCTCAGCTAAAGAGGCAAAGCAGAGCTCAATTGAAGAGGCAGAGCAGGGCCTACTCCAGAATGGCAGAACGAAAATGAAACAACACCAACACGCAAAAACGGCCACATAAACAGAGAAATAACGTCAACAACAAGGGGAAAAAAACCCTAATTCCTAGGGTATAACGAAAGAATCACGCACAAGAAGAAAAAGGAAGATTCCATCAACAAATGGACTACCCTATCGAGTCATCAAGAAAAAGAAGATTAAAAATGAGTGCTTTCAAGAGGGTTACCTGTTCGTGAATAAATATTGCTGAAAAACGAAGAGTCAGGGAGCTAAACAACAAGTAGAGAAATGCAAACACCGCAAGTAGGTGTGATTTGACTGGGTAAGGCTTGGGTAAATGTGTTTCATTTAATGTTTCCCCTCTTTAAATTAGATAACTTAAATTTGATTTTGAGTAAATAAATTGGTTGATACAATGAATCAGAGAAATCGTAATGATAGGTGGAGAGAGAGGATAAAAATGTGGAAAAAGAAAAAATTACTCTTGTGTACACGGACCCTTTTAAAACTATACAAGCAATTTTAATTTACATACTCTATATATGTGCATGGACAATAAGGATAATATTTAAAGACAAATCTGAGTCCTTAGACATGACCCTAGGTGTATGAAATTTAATTCATGAAGATTGCAGGACACTCTTAGAAATGACTAGTACATAGGGTTCAAATTTTATAGGCCATTTTATACAATTATGATCATTCCTAGTTCCAAGAGAATCTTTTCAAATCTGTCCCTAGATAATGGTTTGGTAAAAATGTCAGCAATTTGATTTTCTATAGGGCAAAATTCAACTTTGACTAAGCCCTTTTCAACATAGTCTTTCAGGAAGTGGTGTCTAATGTGAATGTGCTTGACCCTTGAGTGGTGAACTGGGTCCTTGGATATGAACACATTTAAACTTAATACCAAAATCACGTACCTGTTGCTTGATCTATAAGACTTGGGAACAACATGCAGCAGCAGCCACATATTTAGCTTCAGCAGTTGACAAGGCAACTGTATGTTGTTTCTTGGATCCCCAAGAAACTAAGCTTGTTCGTAGGAACTGGGCATTTCCTGAGGTACTTTTTCGATTTACTAAATCTCCAGCATAGTCAGCATCAGAGTAGCTAACTAGGTCAAATGTATCACTACGAGGATAGAACAAACAGAGATCGTCACTTCCTTTCAAATACCTAAGGATCCTCTTGACAGCTATCAAGTGGGATTCCTTTGGATTTGATTGGAACCTAGCACATAGACCAACACCGAAGGAAATATCAGGCCTACTTGCAATTAAATAAATAAAAGATCCAATCATACCTCTGTATAATTTCTGATATACTGATTTACCATTTTGATCTTCATCCAACCTTGTTCTTGTTCCTATATGAGTATGGTTGGTTTTAGCTTGTTCCAGTCCATATTTCTTTAGCAGTTCCTTAACGTACTTTTGCTGATGGATCATTGTTCCTCTTTCAGTTTGCTTGATTTTCAAACCAAGAAAGAAGTTCAACTCTCCCATCATGCTCATTTCAAATTCACTGCTCATTAAGTCAGCAAAATCCTTGCACAGAGAATCATTAGTAGCACCAAAAATAATATCATCAACATAAATTTGTACTACTAAAATGTCTGTTCCTTTTGATTGAAGGAACAAGGTTCTATCAACTTTGCCTCTAACAAAATTATGAGCAAGTAAGAATTTAGAAAGTCTTTCATACCAAGATCTAGGAGCTTGTTTCAGCCCATATAAGGCTTTATCTAGCTTATAGACCTGGTTTGGTAGATCAAGATATTCAAATCCTGGAGGTTGTTCCACATAGACGTCTTCCAATAGATATCCATTTAAAAATGCACATTTAACGTCCATCTGGTACAACCTAAATCCCATAAAAGCTGCAAATGATACTAAAATTCTTATTGCTTCTATTCTAGCTACTGGAGCAAAGGTTTCATCAAAGTCAATACCTTCTTGTTGGTTGTAGCCTTTTGCTACGAGTCTGGCCTTGTTTATGATCACAGTGCCATGTTCATCTAGGTTGTTCCTGAAGACCCACTTTAACCCAATTACCTTCTGATTCTTGGGTTTGGGCTCCAAGTGCCATACCTTGTTCCTCTGAAATTCATTTAGTTCCTCTTGCATGGCATTTATCCAGTTAGACTCTAGCATTGCTTCATTGTGGTCTCGAGGTTCTATCATAGATAGGAACGCTTGAAAGGCACAAAAGTTTCTAAGTTGAGATCTTGTTTGAGTTCCCTTCTCAATGTCGCTAATGATCAGCTCTACAGGATGTGACTTTTGGTGCCTCCAAGATCTTGGTTTAAATCTTCTTGTTCCTGTTCCTTCAACTTGAGGTTCTTCAGTTTGTTCCTGTTCCTTCTTTGTGTTAGTTTCTTCTGCCTGTATCCCTGCATCTATTGTTCCTTCATTTACCTGTTCCTCATGAGGAACAGGCTCAGGAACCTTTAGTTCATTTTCAGGAAGATGTTTCTTAACTGTTCCTGCAGGAGTCAGTTCCTCCTCAAGATTGTCAGTCTCTTGAGGATGAGTTAGCCCAATTTCAAAATTATTTTCAAAACATGGTTCCTGCAATGAGTCAGTTTCATCAAAGATAATATGGACAGTTTCCTCTACGCACATTGTTCTCTTATTATAAATTCTGTATGCTTTACTATTTAAAGCATATCTTATAAAGACAGCTTAATCACTTCTAGCATCAAATTTGCCTAAATTGTTTTTACCATTGTTGTGTATAAAACATCTACATCCAAAGACTCTAATGTAAGAGATATTTGGTTTTCTTCCTTTGAACAGTTCATAAGGAGTTTTCTTGGTGATGGGTCTTAGCATGACCCTGTTGATTATGTAACATGCAGTGTTCACAGCTTCTGTCCAAAAATTCTTTGGAAGATTGCTTGATATAAGCATTGTTCTAGCCATATCTTCCAGAGTCCGGTTCTTTCTTTCAACTACACCATTTTGTTGTGGTGTCCTTGGAGCAGAGAAGTTGTGATCTAATCCTTCATTACTGCAAAAATCATCATACTTGGAGTTTTCAAACTCCGTACCATGGTCAGATCTTAGGTGTTTCAATTTGAAACCACTTATCCTTTGAACTTTCTTAGCAAATGATATAAATTCATCAAACGTTTCATCCTTGCTATGAAGGAAGATTACCCACGTAAATCTAGAAAAATCATCAATAATAACTAATACATATCTTTTACCTGATCTGCTTTGGATTCTCACTGGGCCACAAAGATCCATGTGGATCAGCTCAAGTGGACTTTGAGTGCTTACCATTTTCTTGGATTTGAACGAGGATCTGACTTGCTTCCCTCTTACACAAGGTCCACAAACTCCATGGCTTGTTCCTTTTATAGTTGGCAAACAAACTACCAAGTCTTTACCACTTAGTTTATGAAGTAGTGTAAAGCTTGCATGACCACACCTCTTATGCCAAAGGTCTTGGTCATCTTCTAGTACACTAAGACATGTTAGATTGTTCATAGGAACAAGGTTTAGGTCAATAAAATAAGTGTTTCCCTTTTTTTGTTCCTTCTAGTATCTTGGTTCCTGTAATGGTGTCACTAACCACACAACATTCATTAGTAAATTTCACATTGTTTCCTTTGTCACAGAGTTGAGAGATGCTAAGTAAGTTATGTTTCAAGCCCTCGACTAAAAATACATTATTTATGGAATGTGATTGAGATTTCCCAACGTTACCTATACCTACTATGTTACCTGTCAGGTTGTCTCCAAAGGTCACAGTTCCTCCTTCGTAGACTGAAAGTGAGAGAAATTTGGTTTTATCTCCTGTCATGTGCTTGGAACAACCGCTATCGAGGTACCACAGGTTGTTCCCCCTCACTTTAGTCTGCACCTACAGTAATTAGTCAGTGGCAGGAACCCAGTTAGACTTGGGTTCCTCTGTTGAGTGTGCGTTCCTCTTAATTCTCCACTCTTGCTTCACTAAGCGAGTGTTCATTTCGATCTGTTCCTCTTTGGTGGAACAGTCAGACACTAAGTGTCCACTTTTCCCACAGTATGAACAGATACTGTTGCTTAGCAGGTCAACATATTTTTTATGTTTGTTCCTCTTCTTATAATTGAAACCTAGTCCATTTCTTCCTTCATTTTTATATTTTTGTATCCAACTAACTGGATCAGGAAGCTTGACTCTTGAAGATTCCAATTTCCTCTTCAGTACCATATTTTCATTTAGCTCTAATTCATGCTCAATTTTCAAAATTTTAATTTCTTTACTGGTACTGTCAGAGGAACTGGTTCCTTCAGGAACAACAAGTTTCAATTGTGCCAAAGCAATATTCAAGAAGTAGTCATCATTTTTCAGTTTTTCATAGGCTTCTTGAAATCCACGGTATTTATCAAAAATTTCAAAGAACCGTTCCACAATCTCTGAATTTTATTTTTTAAACCAATTTGTGTGTTCCTTGGTAACTTTCAAGGCCCTCTCCATATTCTCCTCTCTTATGCATATTGCCTTGTAGTTATCAAGGGTTTCTAAAAGTAATTCAGTGAGTTGGTTCTTATTTAATTTTGATAATTCTTCTTCAACAACATTAAAGTTTACCTGTTTGTTGGATACGTCCTCTTCACTATCTGATTTTGCCATTAGGCACAGCTGAGCAGTTTCATCCTCAGGCTGTTCCTGTTCCCCATCAGAATCTGATTCACCCCAGGCTGCTACCACAGCCTTTCTCATTTCAGTTTTAGAGAAAGGTTTTTGTTGTTCTTTGCTCTTGAATATGCCTTTTCCTTTCTCGTTTTCCCACAAAGGACATTCCTTTAGGAAGTGATCTGCACTTTCGCATTTATGGCAGCTTAGCTTTGAGGTTTTCCTTGTGCTCTTCCCTTTATAGTTCTTGTTGAAGAACTTTTTGAATTTCTTAACTATCAAGGCAACTTCCTGTTCATCAGTTTCTGAATCATCTTGCTCTTCAGTCTTGAGAGCCAGGGATTTTGATCTGCTGGAGTCAGGTTCATGAGTTCTTAAGTGCAACTCATGTGTCATCAAGGATCCAGCAAGTTGTTCTATGTTAAACTTGGTGAAATCCTTGGTTTCTTGTAGAGCTGTCACCTTAGCAGTCCACTTCTCGTCTTGTGGAAGACTTCTCAATACTTTGCGTTTTTGTTCCTCTGGAGAAATAGATTATCCTAGAGAGTCAAGTTCATTTATGATATTTGAGAATCTTGTAAGCATATCATGAACTAGGTCTTTAGGTTTCATTTGAAATAACTCATATCTATGCATGAGCATGTCTATCTTTGATCTCTTGACCTCGCTTGTTCCTTCATGTGTAACTTGAAGGAGTTCCCACATCTGCTTTGCCCTCTTGCATCCCATGACTCTATTGTGTTCATGAGGACCAAGACCACAATGCAGAATCTTCTTGGCCATGTTATTCATCTCCATTTTCTCAAAGTCTTCTTTGTCATACTTTGAGAGTGGTTTTGTAACTAGCTCGCCTTCTTCATTCTTTTCAGTGACTTCAAAGTTACCTATCTCAATGACTCTCCAAACTTGATAGTTTTCTGCCTTAATAAATATTTCCATCCTATTCTTCCAATAAGGATAATGTTTACCATTGAACATTGGAGGACGTTAAGTAGAGTATCCCCCATCTAGCTTTTCTCCAGTTGTATTCATGTTCTCTAGGATCAGCCTCCCCAGTGTTAACTGTTTCAGGAGGAACAAGCTCTGATACCAATTGTTGGTGCTATAGAACTTCTAAGTTTACTACAAGAGGGGGGGTGAACAGTAGTAAAGATTATTAGGGGCTATTTTTGCGGAATTAACAAGTTAAAAAGAATTAAAGAGAAGTTAAAACAAAGAACGCTAGAGCTGCTTTTAAATAAGATCTTATTCCTATTTTCACTGGGAATAAATCTTTCCCTTTTATTTATAATAGTAACTTACACCCTATTATAAATAACAACTCACTCTGTTCCTCTAGGAACTGATTCCCAGTCACCTTGTTCCCCCTGAACACGTGACTTTCTCACTCGACTTCACTCGAAGTCTTCTCTTTCTCTCTTGAATGTAGAAATTTTCTCACAAAATTTCACTCACCCCAACATAGATTAATGCAATACAATAAATTGTTGAAGAGAATAAAACCGAAATAACTTTCTAGAAGATTTACACAGTTAACGTAGAAAGTCTTAAGAACTAAAATTGAGTTCTTCTCAGTTTATATAGCTGTGATAAATCTTCAACTGTCTTCTTCAGCTTCCTTGTAGTGGACGCAAGTTTTTAGGCATTATCTTCCACCTTCATAGCCGTTATGGACTATGTTAAGGCCACGATCCATAACCGTGTGTTTGCACAGTTTGAACGAGTCTTCGAGTCTTCCATGATCTTCTCAACAGCTCTTGACTTGGTCTTTCGCAGTTTAGGATTTATATTTGATGTGCGGTTTGTTAGCTGAGATCATGGCCCCTAGAATCTAGGACCTCAACCCATCAATTTAGCCACGCAACATCGCCAGCTCTTCAACTTTTATTTTCCTCTAAACCACTAACAAACTCAACTAATAGTATGGAATCCAATATTCCATAATATTAGAATATTAGTTCTACACAAAATAATATAACTAAATATTCTATTTTCCTAAACAACTTAATTTTGGTTATTATTAAACCATTTCTCCATAAGTTTATTTTAGGCATAATAAAATAAATAATTAATAATACTATGTAAATAATTACATAAAGAAAAACTAATTAAAAACTAAGTTAAAAACTATTCATTTGTCATAATCAAAATAACGAGTACAACAAACGTGTACTTTGTTACCTTTATTTGGAACTTCCTGAATTGGTTTTTATCTATCCAAATTAACTTAATTCATCTGAGCTTATCTTTCCCCGAAATTTATCGATTTAGTTTGTCCTACCTTGTGCAGTCAAGAGAAAGCTGGCAGCTATTATGATGATGACGACGATATACATGATGAACTTTGAAGCCTTTGGGTTCCAAATCCCGTTAGAAGATACGAATTGTAGTCTGATAGATTATGGAAGTGTAGTCTGACAGATTATGGAGCTTTTCTAGGGTTAGTATTGTTACATTTGAGATGAGATATAATCCAAAGTGAAAACTGAAATCTTGATGTCATAGTAAGAGCCCCCAATTACATCCATAGAGCCAGATTATAGTTTAGCTAGAGTCATCCTGTTCCATTCTTGATCCTCCAAAACAAAAAAGTTCGGTTAATTATACTAGGAAAATTTTCTACTCCTGGAGTTATTTCAGATTACTTATTCATGTTACCCAACATTATCAAAGTAGTTAACATAAATGGCTCCTAAGAGCGACAATACCGCACATTTTAGCTTGTAGATAAAGGGAAAAAACTCCTCATTATATCAAGTAACTAGCAGTTCTCCAGCCCAATTTAGGAAACAAATAGTAAGCTTAAATGGAGTTAGAACAAACGTCAAAAGACAAGGCAACACAAATAGCAACAAAAGAAGGCAAGGTAAACATCGCTTACGAATAACATGCTTTAAAGTACAGTACTAAGAAGGTTACCTTAAAGTTTAAAATAAAGAATTTCAAAAGACCAACATCAAAGGGATCATAAAAACACCATCAATTTGAAACTAAACAATCGAACATAGAGAGAGCGAACGCTAGTGAACCGCAGCCCACTTCCTTAGGAAATGTCAGATCGCAACCTCCAAAACGGCCTATGGTTTACTTTTTCTACCGTCTGTTTCTAAGAATGGCCAAACTCCCGATGCGGGATAATACAGGCAGTATCTCCCGACCTCTCGGACAACAACAAGTCGTAGGTATCTCCAATAACGTGATGTCCCCTGACCCCTCGGAGTGCATGTTCGTTACCTTTGGGACACCGTTCCTTTGACTACTCAACTCAATTAAAAACCAAACTTCAAATTCGAAGACGAAATAATATACTTCAATTCATCAATTCATCAAAATCATCAAAATCATCAAAACCATTAAAATCATTAAAAATTATCAAAATCATTAAAATCATTAAAATCATCAAATCCTTAAAATCATCGAAGTTCATAAATCTCAAATCGATACGGTACACTCGACAAGATATACTAAGAGTACGTTTAAGGCATAGAAAATATTATAGGAAAAATTGACCAGGATAATCCAAACTATGCCCGTTCCGCCAAGAATAATGCCTATTAAGCTTTATTCCTGTATAATCCCAACTAATGGGGAGGTCCGCCATAAACACCCCCAGGTGACTTGAAACCTGTTAACCAGGTAAAATTTTTATTTTTCTTTTTTTTATTTTTTTCTACTCCCACCACCACATCAGCCACCCCCTCCCCTCCTCTTCCTCACCCATTCCCAAAATTTTTAAATTTTTTTCTCGTTTATTTCTTTTGGTTTCTACTCCCACCACCACTTCAACCACCCTCTCCCTATAACCAACTCCTCCCTAGAAACTCCATAAACACCAGTCTCCCACCCACTGACAACCACCACTACTAAAATCTCTCTGAAAGATAAACCCCGCCGCCGGAAAAACCTATCACAAGTGAAACCACCGCATCCACCCCTCTAGAAATCTCCCCGACACCTAAACCACCCCATATTGACCAAAATCCTACCTACACTTGAAACCAGCCCACCCCGACGCCCTAAATCACACCCACAACTAGTAGATGGTGGCGCGAGTCAAAGGGAGGGAAGGGAGGAGTGATGGTTGAGATGGATGGAAGAGAAAAGGGAAGACGAGAGGGAGAACGAGAGAGAAAGAGAAGACGGTCGTGAAAAAGAAAGAGAGTGGTGACGCGGTGGTGTTTGACGAGTGGGGTTGCAATGGTGGCTGGCGACTGAGAGAGGGAGAACGATAGTGGTGGCTGGGTTTTTTGACTGTTGGTTGAGGATGGGAGTTTTGGTTGTTGGGTGGATTGTAGGGAAGGGGAGAGGAGGGGAGGTGCTGAGGGGGTGGTGGTGAGGGGAGGGTGGGGTGGTGGCTATGGTGAGAGGAAGGGAGGTGGCTGTGATGAAGTTAGATGAGAAGGAAGGGGGTGGGATTTTGAAAAATAAAATAAAATTATTAGTAAATAACCAATTGAAATGTAACATGTGGCAAATTTACCTGTTAAACAGGTTCCTTTCAGGTCACGAGGTGTTTGTGGCGGACCTCCCCAATAGTTGGGATTATACAGGAATAAAGCTTAGTAGGGATTATTCTTGGCGGAACGGACATAGTTTGGATTATCGTGGTCAATTTTTCCAATATTATAAATTCATCTGATTGGGTACGAAGTTAATTATGATAAAGCCAGAATACTCTCTGTACATAACTCTTGGCGAAGTGATGCTAAGGTTAATATTATTCTCCCTCGAGTATTACGATGTCGAAAACTCAATTTAGCATAATATAATATAATAAAAATTAGTTAATGGCATCAAAGTATTAATTATATACTTTCAGACATGCCTTAGGATACTCCACAATACTACCGAAGTCATTTAAGAAGCATGGAATCATGTTGTAAGCTAAGAGAGCACAGAACGCACATAACAACAACTTTAAATAGACCTAACTCTCAGCACAAACAATATTTTTAGAAAATTCGAAAGGCATATTAAAATTTAGCTTGTTAGCTTTCCAACAACTGGCCATAAGCTCAATTACAATAACAAACGAGTGAGCTATGACCATTTGAAAACAAGCTGGTCAAGTTTGTTCGCGGGCCGTGAACAGGGTCTTCTCGCTTCTTGTGAGCAATCCTTCACACTTTCTTTGACAAAACCTCTACATATTCAAGGCATCGAACATCAGATGAAATCATCACAAGTCCAAACCAACCCAACACCAAACAAAATGAAGTACATAGCATCAAAGATCATAATTTTCTCAAATTCCCGAATCATTCACATAATCAAAATTCAAAATTTCCATTCATTTACAACCAAGAAATTTCAAAAACATAATACACCAAAGGCAATTAACAACGGAATAGGGCATATTAGATACATGAATTTAAATACTAATCTAGCCAACATGATACTAGCAAGAGTAATTCATAAACAATCCTCTAAGTTCATCCTAGCATGATTCTAAGTTCTCTAACGCAATTCCTAACATCCTAAGTTCATAATCTATTCCCTAACATGCTATAATAACACTAGTTACCTCGGCCAACTTGTGAAGTGCAGAAACGAACATAATTCCAAACAACCACCATGATTCGTCTGACTAAAATGCAAACTGAAGCTAGATCTTCTATTTTCTTCAAAAACTAATTGCACCACGAGAAATCCCTTTCCGAGTAGATAAATTTAGACTACTCACACCTTCAAATCCGATAAAAAAATGAAGGAGATATGAAGCAAACACAATAAGTGTGTAAAAATGGACAAAAATGGGAGAAAGAGGCGTGAGGAAGGGAAGTAAAGGAGAGTAGATTTCTTATGCAAAATTACAGCAATGAGGGGGGTTTTGAGGAGAATATTAAGAGGGTTATAATGGTGGCCATAAGTAGATTGTATTGCACAATCTAGAGGTTTATGGAGGCAAGTGAAGAGACAACCTTTGGGTGGTTTAACGTTACACAAGCTCAAGCCAAACTTGACTAATGCCCTTTATATTCTCCACCTTTTACAAGGATTTTCGGACATAATAACGCTTAAACAAAGTTCGTACACTAAACTATCCGTAAAGGTACGCTTAAAAAATAAAATCATATGCTACGTAAATCTATAAAATAAAAAATACTATGAACATCGTAAAATAGTTACGCATCCATCGACCATACACATTTTCCATTTCGACCCCAACAACACACCACATTATACTCATTCGCATTTTCGAACATACTTATATATTTTAGTTATAAATAAAAATTAATAAACATATCATATCATATATGTATACATCACAACTATACACATTTTGGATTTAAAGCACATATGCACATCACATTATCCACCTAGATATTTTCCGATTTCAAATACAACTATTAATTTAATAAATTATAGTTTTTATCTACGAAATTATATTTAGATCTATAAATAACAATGTAAACCATATAAATTAACACGCGAAATTTCTAGTGAAATTACGGGGTGTTACAGATATGTCGGTAGGAGACCGTCCAACCAGGAGTGTTAGCTGACACGCTCGTTATATGCATCAAAATAATTCCTAAACTTAACCTATAATAGGGTAAGCTGTAAGCAAGGATGAAATCCAGCAGGAAGCTCGATTAATCATCAATGAAACTTTGATTAGGATGAGCTAAATCTATATTTGAAAGTGATGATAGAAACGTTAGGGACTTGACTGCCTACACTACCATCCTTGGTCGTCCAACTCTTCGTCATGTCAAGATTGTAGTTGCTACGTATTTGATGCTCATGAAGTTTGAAAGTGATGATAGAAAAGTTTGTGGTGTGCGTTTTTTTTATTATAAAAAAAGTCGTTTCAAAGGTATAAGTGTTATTTAAGATCGCCTCGAAGTACGTGTCAAAAAATGTGGTACTCATTTTGACCGAGTTCTCAACATCTATGCGCACTCGGTGATGTCCGTTTTTCATAGAAAAGTCATTTCAAAGGTCAAAAGTCTCATTTGAGATCTCCTCGAAACCCATGCCCCCAAAATTGACTTTTCAGAACTCATTTTGACTGGGTTCTCAAAGTCATGCCCAATAACGGCGTTAAGTGACATTTGTTTTTTTAAAAAAATTATTTCATAGGTAAAAGAACATAAACTAAGATTCCCTCACAATACCTGTCTCTAGAAGCGTGGAATACAGGACCCAAATGAAAAAAAAAAATTGCAATTGAAAAATATTAGATTAATTTGAATAGTGGAATAAAATGAAATTTATTTTTTAAGTGAAAACATAAAATAAGCAAACTAAAAAAATGAACATGTATAACAGGCTGTAGGTTACCCTACTATTTTAGACACAGTGGGGCAATAGTTAGAATTATTAAAAGATGGAATTATTTTGAAAGATGGCCACTAGTTGAAATTTTCCTAATAATTTGTCCTCTAATAGTTGTCCCAAAGTTATTCTAAAAAGTCCATTTGAAATTAAAACTTAATTTTCACATAACAGACTCACAAGTATATGGTAAAGAAAGAGAGTTTGTTGAATCTGGATACGCTGATGCAAGCTTCCAGTGTAAAAAAGATAATTTTCTATAACAATTTGGTTTCATTTATTGTCTCAATGGAGGAGCTGTGAGCTAGAAGAGTTTTAAGCAGATTACCATCACAGATTTTATAAAAGAGGCAAAGTAGATTGCAGGAGTTGATACATCAAAGGAAGGGGTTTCGATCAAGAAATTTGTTGGAGAACTTGGTGTAGTTCCTAGAATTGAGAATTTTGTTGTGTTATTTTGCGACAACAATGGTGCCATTGCTCAATTCAAGGAATAAAGATCACCCTAAAGATCCAAAAATATGCTTAAAAAGTTCCATCTTATTCGAGAGATAGTTGGAATAGAGGATTTCAAAGTAAGTTAGGTTCATATTGATGATCATGTGGCAGATCCAGTGACGAAATTTTTTGCCCAACCTAAGCATGAGACTCATACTAGGTCAATGTGGGCTTAAGCATATGGGAAAATGGCTTTAGGTTGTTTACTTTGTCTTTGCATTTTTGAAGACATTAATTATGTTTGGAATCGATTTATAAATTTTAATATTTTTATTTAATTATTTGGTTTAGAATTAGATAAGATATCCAAATAAATTGTATTTTGAAAGATTTTTTATGCCAAAATCTACCTATTGAATACCCATTTTGTTAATTATAGCCATGAACTTTTTTTCTTGTGAATTATTACCACATTTTAAATCTCCAGTATTAAGTTGGAGCCATTAGTCGGAAAATACACATTTAACTTCACCAAATCTAATCAGTTGGATCTTAATAGACTTTGACTTCAACTAATCTACTTTAACTCCTAATTAAAACACCCTCCAAACTTTAAACCCCTCCCTCAACCTAACCTTCTAATTAAGTCCCCCCCAAAAAAAATAAAATTCCATCCCACTATGAAACAAATCTTTTCATCTTCTCCTTGAGCCAAACACCAACTTTCTTCTTCTCTTTCCTCCCCTTTTCTTCAATTTTCAGAAATCTAAACAAGAATCTTGTCAGTTGAAAGTTGCAGCAGAATCAAAAAATTTGGATTTGAAGATATCATTTGACAGAATTGTGCAGCAAAATCAAAGTTCAAGGGTTAATTAAGCACGATTAGTACTTTACTTTTACTGAGAATAATTGAATTTGTAACGGATTTGTTATTTCTCTATTATTTTCTGGGTTTATGAACTGTAAACCTTAATTTTTTGGCTTCCTCTATCTATCATTTTTATGCATTTTCTGGGAAATTGGGACCATGACATTGATTGTTCGATGCATTGTGATGTTGACTGAATTTAGAATTCAACTAGCATATGGAATAGATTGGATGAATGAATTGTTTAATAAAGTAGCATTTTATTGAATTTGTTTTCCAGATGAGGGTAATACCTGATTTGTAAAGCTGCACATCTTTCATGGAGTGAAATTTTATCAAACTAAACCAACAAAATCTAGTTACAATAGCTTGACAGTGTGAGTGAAAAAATATCTTCATCAGAGTTTACAGTTCATAATTTGTATAACATTGTGAGAAAGCACTTAAGTTTGATGGCCAATGTTTCAAGATATAGTATAGAATGTTTAGCTGTAGCCTGGGTAGTGGGAGGAAAGTTTTTGGTAGTGATGATGATGGTAAAGAGATTCTAAAAATTTTGGATGAGTTTGGATACTTGATTGTATGTCCTGCTAGACGTTGTTGATGTAAATAAACCTGGAAAGTAGATGGGGTCCACCAGTAGCTTACATGGCCCCATTTACATTAGCAACTTGGAATGGAATATAGATGATAGTTGTAGTAGCAAGATTAGTAAATGGTTAGGGTTAGACAAGATGGAAATGACAAATATGACCCCAACTGTTTTTCCTTTCCTTAACATCCAACACACACATCAGTTTAAACAAATGTAGCCACCATTTCTGTCCCCAAATAAGAACTCCAATGCAAGCTTATTCCTAGGAGGAAGACAAACTACAAAACTGCAAAATCTACATCAATTCTGAGCGGTCCAGTGAGGAGCAGTCCTAGATTTAATACCAATGAAGCTGGGAGTTTAGAAGAATCATATGTATGTGTTGTAGATCCAGAGGTATGTGTTATAACTCAAGATTCATTCGAAGCAAGTTGTAGCCCTGTTCAATCTTTCCCTACTCTAAAGAAATCATCTAAGTGCCCTGTCATATATCCAATTAGGAGGAGCCCTAGATTTTATTCTAGTACTATTTTCAATGAAGAAAAAACAATAGAGGATGTCCCAAGTAATAAGAAAACCAAATATGTAATTAAGAAGGGAAAATCTGTGATTAAGAAGGGCAAATATGTGATTAAGAAAGGGAAATCTGCAGAGAAAGAAGATAAGTGAGAATGAGAGTTGGGTAGATGACATACATTCTGTCGTAGACTTAGAAGAACATGATTTTGATAATAATGTTGACACAAGAGGTAGGTAGGGATGGGATCTTGGATTCTGTTAACAAATCAATTGGTGGGAGACAATGGCGGAACCAGGATTTCAAATTCGGGGGTGCACAATTAAACTGGTACATGTTTGAGACATATCCAAAAAAGCGGATGTATATGTACTACCTCCATTTCACATCTATCGTTTGACGCTATTAACGAATCTCGTTTTTTCCATCGTTTTTAATCTATATATAATGAACTATAAGAATATATAATGATTTATAAATAATGTTAAAACAAAAAAAGTATTAATTATATGCGAAAATACTAAATACAAACGTTAATAATAATAAAGTCACAAAAAAAGGAATGAGAAAGAGAAAGGAGAGAACAATTTACTAGAACCATAAAAATAAAGGAAGTAGAAACTAGTCAAAGAAATTTAAAAAAAAGAAAGAATATTATTAAAAGAAACAAAATTGATGACAAGAAGACTAGAACCCATGACCTCCCTACACCACTCTTGACTTTAATGTAAAGTCACCAACTATGCTATCATCTTTTTATGACTCAAATAGGAGAATTTAATATTAGTACACTCTTTAATTTTATTTTTTGGCTCAAAATATCCGATTTTTTTTAAAAAAAATGTAGGGGGGGGGGGCACGTGCACCCCCATGCACCCCCTAGTTCCGCCCCTGGTGGGAGAAAGAAGCGTATTGCAAAAACCGGTCCAAGAGGTCAGAAGAAAGGTAAAAAGGGTTTGGGTTTAAAATCTGCTATTGAGAAAGGCCGAAGGAGGCCGAAACAACTCCCAGCAACACCATATAACCGCAAGATACATCCCAACTCTTATGAATCAATGAAAAATCACAAAAAACCCAATTTTCAAGCAATGTAGCATATTTTTTTCTTTCTTTACAAACATACGTGAATGAAGGAACTTTGAATTCTTTTGAACTTTTATTTCTTTTTCTCTCATTTTTCGAACCAAGCATTCACGCAACTCTAACTTTGCTTTTTCTTTTCCTTTTTTTTCATACTCAAACCTCATCAAAAACACTTCAACTCCCCAAAACCAAACCAAACCATGAAACCAATTTTAAACTCAACCCAACAATTGCTCCCCCAAGCTAGGCTTGGGAATAGTATCGATATATAAAGGTCATGGGCTTATAATGAGGGTTTAGTAACACAAAACAAATCATTAGGCTCAGCGGGGCTAAGGGGGTAAAAGTATATCAAAAATACATTCTGAGGCTCAAGAATCAGAAAAAAGAATGTCTCTATCACAACAAATGCTACAAGTTATCGAATATCAGATAAGTACGAAGTCAACATTAAGATCAATCCACTAAAGAGGAACTAACACACAGAAACAGACTCGATAATGATATGAATCCAATAGGCTTACAAAGAGGCCTCACAGTCTAACCAATTCAGGCATGCAACACAATGTAGTGTAATATAATCAGAAGTCGCTCGAAATCATAGTAATCAAACATCAAATCATAGCCTCAAGATCACAAATGCCTAGCTATCCAGAAAACAAAGTCGAATCATTTTCAATCAAGGCACAACAAGGGGCACAGAGAGGCAATCAAACTAGTCATGATCAATCATATTTTTTTAATTTTTAAATTTTTTCAAAGCTGTAAACTATCCTATCAAAGCGTTAAATCTATCCTATAAAGCCGTAAAACTACACTAAAAAGCAGTAAAGGAAATACCTATAGTGAGAAATCCTCCCCCAACCTGACTAAGGCAATGTCCTCATTGCAACGAGGGAGAGGAGAGAGCAAGGGCATCACCCGCCCATATCATCATCTGTGGTGTCGCTAAAGAAACCGCCACCAGACGTATGACCACCACCTGAATAACCACCAGGAAAACTACCAGAAGGATCACCTGAAAAACCACCCATACCACCAGCAAAGCCACTAGCACCTCTATCAAAACCGCCCCCTAGACCGCTAGTCCCTAGACCAAAATCTCCTAAGAAGACGGACTGTCGCGGCGCAGCCTCCTCCTCCTCATCCTCCGCCATATCATCTGTCGTATCGGCAGGCTGGCCATAGCTTGGGTTCCAATGGTACCACGAGGGGTGTTGAGCGGACTGCTCAACAATGCCACGCCTGTAAAAGTCATCGTAAAGAGGATAGAGGGAGAAGTGTTGATCCTCTGCCATGGTGTCCACTCGTCTCCCCATCTCATCCATACGGGTGTAGAGTGTATCAATGCGAGTACCATAGCCCGCAAGGGTAGCCGTATTCGCGTTGACAAGCTCTTTCATCCGTCCCATTCCTGCCTCCATTCGACCAAGAGTCGACATCATGCCTGTAAAATCAAAAGTGTTCGGGGGAGGGGGAGGAGGAGGGGTGGCAAAGGTAGAGGGACCCTCGTCAATAATTGGCGTTTGACGCCTATGGTAAGAACGACAATTTTCCTGACGGGGCCTTAAGCGGGCTCTAGGGTCGGGGAGGGTGATGGACCTTTTGGACTTAATTCTCCATTGAAATCTCTGGTCAGAGATGCGCTTGAGGACCTTTAGGGTGTCAAGATAGGTGAGGTCGATGAGGGTAGGGCCTTGGACGGGGTTAAGGTGGGTCTTATCAGACCGGCAATCTGCCGGGCAAACAAAGTAACCAACCCCCATTCACTAACCGCCTAGGAGTCCATGTCCCGTCGTCACGAATCCTAGGGAGCGAGTTCGAGATACGCTCGAACGGGATAGCTACATGGTGGGCTAAATTGTAGTGAAAAGAATCTTTAGAGCCCTTAGAGATGTAGCTACCAATAGTGATCAACTCGTCCCCCTGGACTAAGTGACCCTAATAACGACCTAACAGCTTTTGGGCCATAAATCGGATCCAGATACTAAAGATGGGGTGGTAAAAATTTGCCCAATGACATTTCTGAATGTCAAAAGGCTCTGGATCCCCTGTAAGCATTAAATAGATACCGGGCATGCTAAATTGCTTAGGCGGGTAGTAGTCCCCCGTACAGTCAGTCTAAGAACCCCCACAAATTCCCTAAGGGTAAGTGTGTGCTCCTAGTTCAAAAGACGATAGTGCACATGTGTGACAGGCCCGACCCTAGGCTTGGTGAGACTAAAGCTACTAAAGAATTCAAAGACCAGAGCAGCATAAGTATTTACATGAACATTGTACAAACTTTCATACCCACACATTTCATAAAATCCTTTAAATCATTAGTAAGACCCAATTTAGCTAACAATTCTACATCAAGAAATCGGGTAGGAAGTACCTCACTCTTTTTAAAGCGTAGAAATTTTTCTCGATGCTCATCATCCCTGAAAATGATGTCCGGATATTGTGGATCTCTTGGGACCGGTGGTGGTGGTGGAGCCGTCGGAGTAGCTTCTCTCCTAGATCTGGAGCCTTCGCCCCTGATTAATCTCCTGAACTTGCTTGTCATCCTTGTATTGGCAACCTTGAAGCTTCTTCTCACAATTAAAATGGAGATGGGAAGTTGGTGAAGGAAAAAAATGAAGAAAGGAAAATTTTATGGGTGGAAGATGAAAAGAAGTAGATGAAAAGAGAAAAGGAGAAGGTTTGGTGGAGTTTTGAAGGAAAAGGATGAAGATTTAAGGAAGAAAAATGATGTTTTAATGCAGGTTAGGGATGAAGATGAGAGTTTGGGGAGGGTGAAAGTGAGGAGAGAGAGTGAGATGAGAGAAAGAGATAAGGTAATTGTGACAAAAAGGTGTTCAAATCCGGCTATACTTTGGCTTTTGGTGCGCAGACCCGATCGGGCGAAGAATTTTTTATGCTCAAATCAACTTTGTTCGCCACCCGATCAGGCAACCAATCGGGCAGTCTATTGTCCATCGGGTGCCAAGGTTGCGCACCCGATTGGGCGGTGGTCACCCGATGCCATCGGGTGTAGTACTTTTCTTGTTTCTGAAAATTGTCCCGTCACCCGATCGTGCAGTGCATCGGGTGCAAAAGTTACGCACCCGATCGGGCATGTGTCGCCCGACGCCATCGGGCGAAGTTCTTTTTCTTCCTCTTTCATTCTTTTAAGCCACCCGATCGGGCAACTGTCGCCTGACCATATCGGGCGAGCTACTATTCAGCAAGTAGCTCGCCTTTTTGCAATAGTGGGGGCAAGTGGGGCTCAAATATCTGTTCAGGTTGGTATATATGCAATTCAGAATACAAGATCTAGAAGCACATTAGTATCATAACGCTCTCTCACACTCTAAAAACTACGAATCAAAGAAAAAAACTAAGGGATTCGTGTTGTGTCCCGCAAAGCGCTGGTTTATGAAGGTCCCGCACGATCATATTACCTCTCTAATAAGATGAATCAAGTTGGGAGGGGCTGAAGCGAATCTCCTCCACACAACCTACAAAAGCACCCTCATGGTACAGCTTCAGATGTTGTCCATTTGCTTTGAACTTCTCACCTTTTTGATTGACGACCTCGATGGCACCATGTGCCTTCACATCTATCACCTCAAATAATCCAGACCATCGAGATTTATGTAATACCCCGGTTTTGTAAAGCTTTTTTTTTTATTATTTATTAAGCTTTAATGTTATTTTCCAATTAAATTTATTTACTGATAATTCAACTTTATTTGATAATAATGTTTATTAAAAAATATTTCATTTAGTTTTTGAATTATTTAACCATTTTATTAAAAATGATTTATTTAGTTTTGAATTATTTAGTGATTCTATGATTTAATTGAAATATATTCTTTTTACAAACTAATTATTTATTTTATTATTTCTAATTAATTTAATTATTATTGAAATATTTACTTGGTTGTGGACATTCTTATTCAAATCATTGTCCATCCACATTGACAAAAACCCAATGAGAGCCCAACCCAAACAAATACTAAAGTCCAAGTACCTTAGCCCAAAAATAAAATAAAAGAAAAATAAAATCACCAAAATCAGAAAATAGAAGTCTGATTCACTCCTTCTTCAACCTTCCTCCCTCCCTCATGTGACTACAACACATCCAAGAGCAAAAATCCAAACACATCCAAGAGCAAAAATCCAAACACTCCATCACTCTTGTCAGATTTCATCAACACTCAAGCAAAAACTCAAGAAAATCTGAGCAAAGTAGTCAAAGCAATATCATAAATTCAAGTGTCAAAGATCTTCACCATTATTGGAGTTTGACTAAGCTCCAAAAATTCTGAAAATTTCCTCTATAAATAGCAACTTAAATCATTCAATGGCTCAAACAAACCACACTTTCTAGGTTTGCTGCACTCTCCTCTCTTCTCTCTTTAATTTCTGATTTTAATGTTGAAAAACAAAAGAAAGAATTTTGCAAATTTTAACCACCATTACCATCACCACCGGACACCACCACCGCCGATCACCAGCTAACCACCACCCAACTCTCCCTCCTCCTTCGCCTAAAATGCAGGCAAGCGCAGCCACTGAACTCGCCGCACCACCGCCCTTCGCAGCCACCACAATCAGAACCACAATAAAACACCAAATACAACCACGCCCCTTCACCAAAAACCGCCCAGACCACCGCTGCCCTCGCCAGCTCGCCTGAACTGGCCGCCTGAACCGGCCGCTTGAACCACAACCACCAGCGCCAACCTTCTTCCTTTCTCCTCCCCTGCTCCTCCCTCTCCCTTGCACGCCCTCCTCTGTTTTCCCCTGTTCTTTCTTAAACTTATCATTGACTTCCCCCCCCCCCCCTTTATTATCACGTTCTTTTTTTTAATAAAATTGTTTTTACTTGTTTAAATTTAATTGGTTTAATAAAATTAATAATTTTGACTTAGTCTTTTGTGACTTAAATATATTTCTTATGTTTTTCAAATAAAGTATGAAGTATAATAGCGTTAGCTTTCTATATTTAGAATAATTTTTTAAGTTAATGAAAATTAAAAGTTAAAGTAATCTCTAAGTACCTAAAATAATTTTTATAAATAATTTGAAACCATAAACTTTGATTTATAAAAATCTATTGATATAATTAATCAATTTTATTTAAGTTATTTGAATTACTTAATTTATTTATTTTATACATAAAATAAAGGGGTTATTTAGGTTACTAATTTAGATCTCGTTAAATCTCGTTGTAGACTCCGATAGCGTAGAAGAGGATTATCAAAAGTGCAATCAACTCGTGGCTTAACTTCGGGCACGCTTCAAGAGGTAATTACCAATGTTCATCCACAAGTAGATTCCGTATAAATAAAACGATTTAACCTTGAGATTATGTGAATTAATCATGTGATTATGTGATAATGAAGTTAATATGTGGATATTGATTATGGATTAGTTATGGGTTATGATTATCAAATTTAAGTATGAATTATGAGTAACAAAATGGATATAAGTGTGGATTTTAATTCCGAACCATGAATATGGAAGTTGGACTATGGACTATGACAATGATTATTATAGCATCGTTAACATCGTAATTAAACTCGATAACGACTTAATCTTTTATCCTTATTCTCGATATATGTTTTATGTATTATTATTATTATTATTATTATTGTTATTATTATTATCGTTATTATTTAACATGGTTATTATTATCGTTATTATCAATATGGAAATGATGAATGAAATTGTGATGGAATGTGATAATGGAATGTAACCAAGTGACGGTTATTATTATGAATATGAATAGGCTATCAGTAGTAGCCATGTATGAAATGAGTTATGGGAATGGAGTAACGGTTTTCACTCTCGGATAAATGAATAATGCATATATGAACTTGTGATATGTGATAACTTGTAATAAAATTATTAATCACTTAAAGTGGAATATCGGAAGGAAGTGATGAACAGGTTGCCCTGTATAGGAGGTTCAGCGGCGACCTATAGGTTCTTTTGTTACTATGCTCAAACTCGATGTTATTTGTCTTCCTTCTCTCTTGATGTGTTCCAAGTTCGAGGGGTTGTGCACACTAGGGACTCTGTTTTATGGCCAATTTGATTTTGTGGGTGGATTTACGTGGTGTATCACCGACCCACATGTGAGTGGATTTATGTGGTGTTTCACCGGCTCAAATGAAGGTACTTGTCCTCCCGAAACGGCTGATACGTGTAATAAAAGAATCCAATTTTCTGTTTAGCAAGTGAATTTACGTGGTGTATCACCGGCTTGCTAGCATTCTCCTTCCCTTTCGTAAATGAATTGGAATATTATATTAACGTGACCTTTTAACTGTATATGTTTATGTGCAATGCTTTTCAATTCGACTTATATATTATTTTCAATTATTTTAACTTAAGTACTTTACGGGATGGAGTTGGAATTACTCAGTTTATCTAATTTTTGGGAGCTTGTCTCTCTTGTCTATTTCGATGTTCATTTGTAGGTGGGTGATCGAGGGGAAATATGAGAGATCAACTAGAAGTTGTCATTCACCTAGTTTAATATTTTGCTTCCGCTGGAACTCTGAAACTCGTAGTATTTAGTACTTAATGAACAATTCAAATTTGGTTGTAAGGATTAATTTAAGTTTAGAATGAATATGTTTTAGTTACTTAGCCTTGCACTTAATTCCAAGCGGTTGAGTGCGGCGGTAACGCTCTGTCCGAGTCGAACCCTCGTTGATTTCCCCTCAAACGAGTTTTATTAATATAATAAGGGTTCGGTATGGGCGGGGTGTTACAATTTAAGCTTTCCAGGAAACAATCTCAACCTGGAATTAAACAGTAGAACCTTGTTGCCAACTTTAAACTCTCTCTTTCCAATCATTTTGTTATGCAACTTCTTCGTTTTCTCTTTGTAGAGCCTGTGGTTCTCATAAGCATCCAAACGGAGCTCATCCAACTCATTGAGTTGAAGAAGTTGTGATTCACCTACAGCTGTCAAATCAAGGTTAATTTCTTTGACCGCCCGCGCAGAAAGATACTCCATTTTCACTGGCAAATGGCAAGCTTTGCCATAAATCAGTCGATAAGGGGTGGTGCCTAATGGAGTCTTAAAAGCAGTGCGAAACGCCCAAAGAGTATTATCAAGTTTAAAAGACCAATCTTTCCTGGCCTTAGTGACAAAATTTTCAAGGATCCTCTTAATCTGCCTATTTGACACTTCTACTTGACCACTAGTCTGGGGGTGGTAGGCTAGACCGACCTTGTGGGTGACTCCATGTTTTTCAAATAGGGCCTTGAAGGTGCTCTTATGAAAGTGAGAACCTCCATCATTAATTACAACACGAGGGACACCAAAACGGGGAAAGATTATCTTCTTGAACATTTTCATCACAACCTTAGAATCATTGGTATGCTATAACTTTTACCCATTTAGTCACATAGTCGACAACCACTAGAATATATCTATTCCCATAAGAGGTAAGAAAGGGTCCCATAAAATCAATCCCCCACATATAAAAAGGTTCGACTTCTAGAATCCCACTCTGTGGAATCTCTTGCCTTTTTGAAATATTACTCGTCCGCTGACAAGCATCACAAGACAAACAAAAGGCACGGGCATCTTTGAAAATCGAAGGCCAATAAAAACCACTACGTAGCACCCTAAAACCAGTCGCTTGGGAACCTAGATGGCCAATAAAGGGCATACTATGTCAATGTAGCAAAACACCTTCCATTTCCCAATCAGGGATGCTTTACGACAAAACATTCCGTCAGAGCATTTCTTATATAGGAAAGGGTCCTCCCAAAAATACATCTTAGCCTCATGATAAAACTTTTTTCGTTGCTGATATGTAAGATTGGGAGGATGGGAACCACTGACACAATAATTTGCAAAATCAGCATACCAAGGAGATTTAGACGACACAGAAAATAAATGATCATCAGGAAAAGAGTCATCTATAAGAGAGTCAGAAGATGATTCAAACCTCAACCTAGAAAGGTGGTCAGCGACCACATTCTCAACACCCTTCTTGTCCTTTATTTCCAAGTCGAACTCTTGTAGCAAATGAATCCATCTGATAAGTCTAGGCTTGGCCTCCTTTTTGGCCATCAAGTACTTCAAAGCAGCATGGTCAGTATGTACTATAACTTTCGAACCTATCAGATAGGTTTGAAATTTGTCCAATGCATAAACTATTGCTAGCAATTCCTTCTCTGTCGTACCATAATTAACCTGGGCTGGATCCAAGGTCTTGCTGGCATAGTGGATAACATGGAGTAGCTTATCCTTCCTCTGACCAAGTACTGCCCCTATCGCATAGTCGCTAGCATCGCACATGATCTCAAAAGGGAGATTCCAATCAGGGGGTTGTATAATAGGGGCAGTGATCAATGCTGCCTTTATCCTGTCAAAATACTCCAAGCAATCATTAGTAAAATCAAACGTGACACCCTTTAGCAACAATTGAGTGAGGGGTTTTGCATTTTTTGTTAAATCTTTGATAAACATGCGATAAAACCCCGCATGACCAAGAAAACTCCTCACTCCTTTGACATTCATTGGAGGGGGAAGTTTCTCAATCCCCTCAATATTTGCTCTATCCACTTGGATGCCACGCTTAGAAATCAAGTGACCCAATACAACACCTTCATTCACCATGAAGTGACACTTTTCCCAATTAAGCACAAGGTTTGTCTCTACACATCTCTTAAGCACTTTAGATAAATTGTGCAGGCAAACATCAAAATCAGAACCATAAACACTGAAATCATCCATAAAACTTCCGTGATATTTTCAATAAAATCAGAGAATATGGCCATCATGCAGCGTTGGAAAGTAGCGGGAGCGTTACACAATCCAAATGGCATCCTACGATACGGGAAGGTACCATATGGACATGTAAACATAGTCTTTTCCTGATCGTCTGGATGGATGGGGATTTGGAAGAAACCATAATATCCATCCAGATAACAGAAATAACTATGTTTGGCTAGTCTTTCCAACATTTGATCAATAAAGGGAAGGGGGAAGTGGTCTTTCAGAGTGGCATTGTTAAGTCTACAATAATCAATGCACATACGCCACACTGTGACAGTCCTGGTAGGGATTAGATCACCTTTTTCATTTTTCACAACAGTGGTTCCCCCCTTCTTAGTAACCACTTGCTCAGGACTAACCCAGTTGGAATCAACAATGGGGTAAATGATCCCTGCATCTAACCATTTCATTATTTATTTCTTCACCACCTCTTGCATATTAGGATTCAAACGTCTCTGACGTTGAATGCAAGGGCGGTGATCCTCTTCCCGATTAATACGATGCATACAAAAATCAGGACTAATACCCTTCAGATCATCAATACTATACCCAATAGCATTCTTGTGCATGCGAAGCACTGTAAGCAAATTTTTCAATTGGCTATCTGTGAGTTTAGTACTGACAATCACATGACATTCTTCCTTATCATATAAAAATGCATACTTTAAATGAGAGGGTAGTGGTTTGAGTTCCACCTTAGTTACCTGAGAAGTAGAGCTAGAGCATACACTTTCAAGTACTATAGTTTCCTGTCCCTGTTTAGCTCTATGGTCCTCTAAATCAACAAGGCAGGCATCGACTTCAGTATCGAAGCCTGATGAATCACCATCAGTCAATGCTACCTCCAATGGGTCAGCATCACGTATCTGCTGAAATGCAGACATCACAGCTTTGTCTACCACATCAACCCTGCAACAAGACTCTTCAAGCATAGGAGACTTCATAGCATTGGTTAGTTTAAAAGTGACAGTATCATCACCAACACTCAAAGTCAAAGACCCTGACTTGACATCAATAACAACACCAATAATGCACAAAAATGGTCTACCCAATATAATCGGAATTTGGGTATCCTCCTCCATATCCAACACAACAAAATCCACAGGGATGTAAAATTTTCCCACCCTAACAGGGACGTCTACTAAAACACCTAGAGGGTATTTTATAAAACGGTCAGCCATTTGCAAAGTAATTTGAGTGCATTTAAGTGCCCAGACAGACAATGGCATGAACGACACAGATGCACCTAAATCACATAATGCTTTATCAATAAATAATGCACCTACATGACATGGGATGGAAAAGCTACCAGGATCTTTCAATTTAGGTGGAGATTTATTTTGCAAAACTGCACTACACTCTTCAGTGAGTGCGACTCTATCTACCCCACCCAAATCTCTCTTTTTAGTGATCATCTCCGTCAAAAACTTAGCACAAATAGGCACTTGAGAAATAAGTTCTGTGAAGGGAACCGTTACCTCAAGGTTCTTGACCATGGCCAAGAACTTACCAAGCTGTTGATCCACTTTGGAATTTTGCATTCGATGAGGAAAGGGCAACCTTGGTGTAAAAGGTGCATCAGAATCCTTCTCCTTCTTCTTTCCAGTTTGTTCAGCTTCCTCAGATAGTTCAACAATTGACGTCGAACTCTTCTCCAAATCCTTTTCTTCTACCTCCTTCTTCTTGCTAGGAGCAGCAGCATCATCAACGGGCATAGGAGGAGCAGCATAAGCAGTGCCACTACGGAGTGTAACGACATTTGCTTTCTCCTTTTGCATAGGTTGCCCTGGCAAATGTCCTTGCTGCCTCTGAGAATTGTTTCCTGCCAATTGTGCAATTTGAGTCTCGAGAAGTTTGATGTGCTTCTCTTGAGCTTTTTGTGCCTCCGCTTGAGCCTGCATATGCTTTTGTGTTTCCTCGTTGGTCTTTTGCATGGCTAACATAAGCTTCATCAAGTCAGATGTGGATGGCTCTTGTGGGGCTACTGGTTATGGTGTTGGCTGGAAATTCTAATGGGTAGGTCGATGAAAACAAGGGGGATTCTGGGAATTCCCTTGGTTTTGGTAGTAGTTGGGCTTTGGGTGATTTTGTGGAGGCTGATATGAATTATGTGGCTAGTTTTGGTAGTTGTTTTGTGGAGGGTGAGGGTTGTGCACATTGTTGCTGCGATATGAGAGAAGTGGGTTGTCTTTCCAACCAGGATTGAATGTGTTGGAGTAGGGGTTATTGGGTTGTCTTTGTTGAAAAGCATTCGCCTGCTCCATCTAATTCTGACCGAACTGACAATCATGGCCAAAGTAACCCTGAATACCACACACCTCGCAATAAGATGAGGTGATGGGTGCAACTGCTGGCATGACATTGATACTCATAGGTGGAGATGTCGAACTAGAGGGTTTCAATTTGTCAAACTTCTGATGCAGTTGCGCTACCTGAGAAACAAGTAGTGAAATGGTGTCAACATCATGTACATTCTTAGTCAGACTCCTAGACGAGGAATGATCATTTGCTGTGAGATTTTCTAGGAAATCATAGCCTTCATAAACTGCCTTGTCTAAAAAGACTCCTCCTGCAGACGAATCAACGGCACTCTTCGTCTGGGGTTGCAGACCATTGTAAAAGGTCTGCGTCAGAAACCACTTGTCCATATTGTGATGTGGACACTCCCTTTGTAGGTCTCTGAATCTAGTCCACGCTTCCCTCAATGTCTCATCTGGCTCTTGGGAACACGTGGCCAACTTATTTCTGATATCTGCTGTTTTTGTGGGAGGGTAATACTCGTGAAGGAATCCAGCAGAAATCCCCGACCATACTGTCTCAGCGATGTCACTGAACCACCTCTGAGCTTTGTCTCTAAGTGAAAACTCTAACAACATGACTTTAAGCTGCACAGGGGTTGGAATCTCTGCAGATGATTGGCCGGATCTTCAGAAGGATGCCCACCAAACTGATTTTGCTGCACCATATTGATTAGTGCAGGCTTAATCTCAAAATTATTTGTAGCAATAGTGGCATCTGTGGGTATGCCTTCAGGATTAGGCACCCCATATGATTTCAGCGACTTCGCCAGTGGTAATGAAGAAATCTGTGAATCGGGTTTCTCTTGTTGGAACTCTACTCTAAGATCCCGAAATATTGCTTATGTATCGCGATCTCCAGGGATTATATGAGTTTTCTTTTTGTACCTGGACATAAAAGAGAAACAAGAACAAAACCGTAAGAACGGCCTCAATTGGAACGGGAGGTTCCAATGAGGCAAAAAGAAGTACGCTAATTAATCGAATAAAAAATAGAAAACTAGCTGTCTCCCCGGCAACGGCGCCAAAATTTGATAGGATAAAGTCGTATCACCTATTCAAAGATAATTCCTACAGTCCTCTAACAATGGTAGTCAATGGAAGCAGGGTCGAATCCGCAGGGAGACAGAGTTTCTATGTTAATATTCAACCAACTAACTACTTCAGATGAAATAGAGAAGAATAACTGAACTAATAATTAAACTAAGGAAAATGAGAATTAAACTGAGGATTTAACTATGGAATAAAAGTCCAGGGTATTAGTTCGGTCCATCATGCTTATACCACTCAAATAGGGTCAACTACTATCAAAACCTTAGTCAAGAGTCGAGGGATTAGAGCATGTTTTGAGCTATGGTTAAGTCTCAATGCTCATAGTTCAACATACGCCGCTTGTTCACTAACGTAATCAGAACTACTGATGTGTCCTAGGCCTCTAATCGTAAGACGGGTCTATGCAAACAATTATTAACCACGAGAAATCAATGAAATTGACCACTAACATTAATTACTAATCAAGAACAAACCACACCACAATCACTCTAATCAAGCTCTAGAAATCAATAGAAATTTAAACAACAATCATGGTATAAACATGGCTTCCCTATCTAACACCCTAGAAAGAGATCTACTCAGACAAGATCAAATTAACAATAACAAAACTAAGAAGAAACCCTAATAATTGCATCATGAACTAATTGAATAATCAACAACTAAACTAGAACAATTAATAAATAATAACAAAGCAATGAGAGAGAAGATTACCAATTTGACAAAAAGCAATAACTTTAATTCAATTGAACCAAGGTTTGATCCCCTCTACAATGAAAACTAATGGAAACTAACTCTAAAAGCTCTCTAAGTGATTAAGATAATAAAAAGTACATATAAAAATAAACTCAAAAGTATTTATAATAACCTAAGAAAGCAAATAAGATAGGAGGAAAAAGACGCAAAATCGCCTTTCCGTGTCTTCCGCCAGATCGGGCAATGAGCCGCTCGATCGGGTCTGGGAACGTTTCTTCAGCAGCCAAAAATATACATTCACCCGATGGGATCGTGTGACGATCACCCGATCGGGGCCGCAACATTTGCAACCGATCGGGCAAGGCTGCCCGACGTCATCGGCGAGGCTTCTTCAGCAGCTCCAAAACCAGCAAAAATTCTAAGTAATAGTCCACCTGATGGGATCAGGCAATGCTGCCCGATCGGGCAGAAAATCTGAAGTTTTGGTGCTAGAAGATCGAATCCGATCGGGCAAAGCTGTGTTCTGGCAGCTTTGTACTTGGCTTCAGAGGCCAAGTTCCTTTAATAATTCTTCTTCAAATGAGCTCGAACACAATTTCGATATCTCATACATGCCTCATAACTTCTCCGCTACAGTGTGGTGGTCAAAATGACAAGTAAATAGGAAGTTTTTCCCTAAAACATGCAAAACGTTAAAGCAGACAAACCACAACTATATAGAAATATTAGAAGAAATGGCTCCTAAGAGCGTCGATCAATACCGCACAATTTAGCTTGGAAATGAAGGGAAAACACTATATGAAATCATTATATCAGTAGTTTTGCTGTGGTTTATGCTGAAGAACAGATTGAGAGACCATTATTCTAGAGTTTATTCATCTGTTTGAAGCCTATTTTAGATGGATTCTTAAAGGGTTGCAGGCCTATTGTTGGGTTAGATGGATGCCATCTAACTGGTGCATATCATGGGATATGTTTAATATACTCCCTCCGTAACACAATACTTGCAATAAATGGGACTAGGGAGAATCCCTAGGTAAAATTTGTTAATGATGAATGAAAGTATAGTTTGGTAAAGTAGGAGAGATAAATGACTTGTGATTAGGGAAAAAAGGAGGGAAAGAGAGAAAAAACAAAAACAAGTACACATGGGGTGGGGACCATAGGTAATTTAATGTGAAAAAATTTACCATAACAAGAAAGTAGAGAAATTGTTTCAAGTATTATGTTACACCTATTTATGGAAAATGTTGCAAGTAATGTGTTACGGAGGTAGTAGTTGGTAAGGATTGCAATAAATAATATCTACCCAATTGCATCGGCTGTTGTTGCTCAAGAAGACACGCACTCTTGGTCTTGGTTCATCAGCACCCTTGCTAGTCCTTTGGGAACAGAAAATGGCAAAGGATGGACTTTCATGTCTGATAGGCAGAAGGTTATTTTTAGTAAATTCTTTTCTAAAACTAAATACATACTATTTTTTGCAAAATAGCTTCATATATTAACACTAATGCACTTCATCTTTAATGTAGGCTTTGCTTGGGCATTTGCAAAGGGTACACCTGAAGCAGAAACAAGATACTGTTGGAGCAAAAATGGGTTGGACAATCTTACAAAATGTTTTATGGCTGCTGCAAAATCAACTACGGAGGTGAAACTAAACTTAGAACTTATGTGTGATGCTTGCATATGTGCTGCTTTTATATGAAAATTAATAGAACTAAGACAAATTCAATAAACTTATATAAATTCATTTAAAGTAAGACAAATTCAATTAAAATCAACTATTTGGCTTCATATGTGATGCTTATTGGTTTTATATGTGATGCTATTATGTTAGTATTAGCTTGTTATCACATAAATCCTTCAAAGGGCATATGGAAGCCCTTAAGTTGTTGAGTGATGAAGCCTACAACAACATGGTTTCGATCCCACCTGTTAGTTGGAGTGGATAGGGGTGCTAATCAAGCGAGTCGAGTCGATTTTCGCTCAGCTCGACTCGAACTCGAAAAGCATTTTTAGAACTCGGATTGACTCGAAAACTCGCGAGCCTCGAATTTCGCAACTCGACTCGAACTCGAAAACAAAAAATGGAGCTCAAACTCGACTCGAGCTCGACTCGAGTTCTATTAAAAAATTTATCCCCAAACTGTCTCAAGCATGAACTCGTCCTGCGCTTGAACTCGAGCCAAACTTGAACTTGAACTCGAAAGCCAAAATCCATCCAGCAACAACACCATATACATTACATCAAACAAACAAGAAAAAAACCTAGAACATCAAATCCAAATCTATCCATTAACATCTATCGATCATCAAATAATTGAAACAATGAACTATAGTAGCAAAAGTGACAATGCTCTAATAAACTGTATAATTTCCATAAAAATCATATCAATTTTTTTTAGAAAAGTAAATGTTGAAATACTTGAAAACTCATTTTCTGAGAAACCCTCAAGAATGGCACTAATTATAGCAAGCAAACTAAAATACAATATTTTTTTTTTGGTAAGGAGAAGTGGCCCGGACCCCGCTCGAATCCTATTGGGCCAGGCACTTGAGAGTAGGGGGAAGGGTAAGGGAAATCCCTACTCTCAAAGTGCCCCTAGTGGGGATTGAACCCCCAACCTTGAGGTTGGAAGGATACAATCTTTTCCACTAGATCAAGTACTACTTGGTAATTAAAATACAATATGTAGTATCAAGAATATATACACGTATGAGTTTGAGAGTGGTTCGAATTGTATGCAGAAATTAAAGGAAACAGATTTTGTGAATTGATAATCTTGCTTTGAGCACCAAGATTTCATGAGGATAAAATGACGGCGGATGCTTGAGGAAAAAAGACTGGAGCGACGGTTGCTTCGAAGATCAAAACGGCGGCAGTGGCTTCAAGAACAGAACGGCAGCGGCGCACCGGTTAATGACGGTGAAGGATTTCATGAAGAAGAAAGGGTGAGTCATAAGTGGGGTGAGGAAAAAGTAACGTGAATGAAATAAGAAGAAGGAGCTTTAGGGTTTGTTGACAAGGTGAATGCAAGATGAAGGGTCAAGATGTTACTATCTCAAATCCCATAAATTTGAGCCTTTGAAAATTTTAAAGTTGTTTTTATCTTTATAATCTCTCTTTTTATATGTTGTAGTTTTGGTTTTTGAATTTGAAGAGTAAAATAAAATAAATCAAAATTTTAATTAATTAATTAATTATAAATTCATGGAAGATTAATTTTAAAAATATCGAGTTTCTCACGAGTTTTTCGAGTCGAGTTTCGAGTATCTCGATAAGGCTCGTTAAGGTTTCGAGCGGAGCTCGAGTTCAGGTCGAGCTCACTCGAGTCGAGTGTTGACCGAGTTTTGATCGATTCGATCTCGAGTAGCTCGCGAGTTGTCTCGCTCGATTAGCACCCCTAGGAGTGAGCATGCTATTGGAACTACATGCAAATTAAATATGCTACTTAATAACATGTGTGAAAGCTTTAAGCATGCTTTGAAGCCAGCTAGGGATAAGCCTATCCCTAATCCACATGGAGTGGATGAGGAGGTATGCTATGCAAAGGCATCATACCAAAAGGCAAGGAGCTTTATCTATGACTTGTCCTTACATGCCATATGTTGAAAACAAAATTAAGTCGGTAGAGGATGGACTTAGGCATTGCATAGTTAGACCTTCAAGTGAGACTCTATTTGAGGTTGAATATTGATAACACACACGCATTGTTGATTTGGAAGCTGGTAGGTGTACATGCTTTAGGTGGGAGTTGACAGGTATACCCTGTCACCATGCATATGCATGCATAGTGGATAGCAGAGGTGACCCGGGAGATTTTGTGCATGAGTTTTATTCAAGGAAAAGTATTTGAATGCATATGAACCTGTTATGAGTCCAATGCATGGGATAAATGAATTGGAAAGAACTCCATATCAACAACCAGACCCACCTCCATACAAGAGGATGCCTGGAAGACCTTCCCACAAGAAGAGAAAATTAGAAGCTTGGAAGAAGCAGAATAAGAACAAGAGGCAAGGAGCTGTTAAGGAGGTTGCCATGAGGGAGGTTGGAAAAAAGAACAGATGCTCAAACTGTAAACAATTGGGGCATAACAAGAAGACTTGCAAAAATGAGCCTGCCTTAGATCCTCCACCTACTTATGTGAAAAGAGGCAGACCTCCTTCAGATGATCCTTGGACTGTAAGGAAGAGAGAACAAAAAAATTGGTTGGAAAAAGGTATAATGCCTATATTTCATTCTTTGATGTGATCATTTTTTTTGTGTGAAGTTCGACTCTTTTAATCATTCTCCATATATTTGACATTTTAGTTGGACCAAGCCAAGATGATTTCAAGCTTGCAAGCTTCTTCCTCCCAAACTTCTGCTGCATTTCAGAGTGGTGACCCAACTCACCAGGAAGTCCACCACCAGTTGGAGTTTGAAATTGGTTGTATTGAAGCTTAAACTTTTGTAGTTTTGTAGTTGAATGTAACAGTTGACCTAATTGCTTTAAATTTATCCAACTGTGTATAACATGCATCTTGTTGTTGGGATTTCGTTATATATTGGTTTTTCTTTTTTGCATCAAACATAATTCGGTAGGCAACTTGTAATTTTGAACATCAGTTTTGCTGATGCTTTTGGGGCTGTTATTGCACCAGACAAATCCATTTCAATATAAGTTCAAGTTGGTTCATGATTTCAATGCAAGATTTCCCCTTTCTCTTTTTGCATCAGTTTAGCTAGTGGAGTAACTGTAAATGAAAGCTTCAAGATGAATTATGTAATTCAGTGGAAGCAAATGAAGCCAGAACATATGTAGCAAATTCTTTTTCATTCCATTGCTCAAATACATCAAAGTACAATCAATCATTATCCATTCCAATTACAATCCATATCCTAATGCATCCCCCCTCCCCCCAACCCCAAAAAAAGCATACATATCCATCCACCCCATACAACCTAACTGACAATTAAAAGAGCTTTATCACTAGCCAAAACAACACAAAGATATATATTCCATAGTTAGCCATCCTAATATACTTGTTTGATTCCCTTGTTGGTGGCCTCATCTTAACCATCACCTTCTCTGCTTTTGCCTTCCTCATGGAGTCACTCAACTCTGAATTCTTCTTCTTGAAAGAATGAAGCTCCTTCCTTAATTGTTCTTTCTCACCCATCAACCTCAATATTGTTTGCCTTTGCCACTATACTTGTTCTTCCTTATCCCCCACCTAAAATTCCCACAGCCCCTACTGTAACGCCCCGAACCTGGGGTCCTTAATTAACATCATTAACCATAAATAACCTCAATGATTAGCGGAAGCGTTTTCTTAAACATGTGGGTTATGGCCCACCATTAATACAATATCCTTAAACATATCAATAATTCTAAACCAGCATAATGGCCTTACGTAAAAGCTTCTATGGCTTAAAACAATGCTTCATGAAATCCATCTCAAAGACTTCCTTTCCATGGGTTGATCCTGAGCTCTCTTTCTTAACCCGAGCTTCGTTCAGAAGAAAAATAGAGAAACAAGAAAAGACAGAAAAACATTCCAAAATAAGTGGAAAACTCGTAACTTTACTCCAGCCCGTAAAAATGGTTTTAGTTCGAAAACGTTTTTCATACACAGGCACATGTCATGTCAATCTAATAATTATTTGGAAATACTTATCAGATTACTTTAACTTTGAACCGTCTAACTGGCAAGGACCATTCACATGAGACCAGATCATTGACAAGTATAGGCTTTGGACAGAACATTACTTTTATCGTCATTCGTTAAACATTCGACCATCTCGGTCCTTTCATAGATCATATATATTTCCTCCACCTATAACTTGCTCATTTACCAGTTCAGTGGATAACTCCAAGCCAGTAAGACAATCCGCTTTTCACTTTCCATTACAGTATTTTAACTTGTAAATATAACATATATTTCCGAATAATACCCATTATCCATATATTCACGATTGATATGCATAAAATCATAAAGATAATCTTTTAGAATACTGCCAAGAACCATCTTTCACTTTCATTTATCATGTTTCATATCTTTTAGTGTTTTCATGAACCATAACAGAGTCGTTATATGAACCGTACATAATTATACTTTCCAGAAAGACAGATACTTTTCATTACGTCATCAAACACTTAAAACAGACTTTCACATCGTAAGCATTTCGTAAAATTGACAAGACCTTTTTAGCTTTTGTTATCTTATTTCGCTTCTGACGTATGTGTTCTTAGACATGAAATTATAAAAGCTCACACATTCCGTAATTCATTGAAATTATATCATATTAACACTTAATAACTCACGTTGGCACAAACTCATAAATAATCATATTGGGTAAAGACTCGGACGTTAGTTATTGATCATAATTTATACAATCAAAATCACTTTAGAGAACTCAGAATTTCATGAGTTAATCATAGGAACATTAATAACACTTATTCATAAACCGTATAAGCATGTATCTCAAGAATCGTAATTACTTAAAAGTAAAATACTTTTCGGGACAATATTTAGATCGTTTGATTTATAATAGTATTATAGCTCATGTATTTAGAAAGTAACGTCATATAAGTCGTACTTTATCATACTTTCACAAATCATTCATTACACTCATTTTATATAATAAATCAAAATAATATACTTTACTCAAGTAAGTGTCATAAATTGCAATTATAATTTACGTGGTTTAATTGAATTAGAAAATAACATGAACTTACCTTATTAATCATTTAACTTCATAATTCATAATATAATATCGTTTTATAATTAAGAAAAGTACTTCTCACTTAAAATTCATGCTTTCATATATTTTACGACGTATAGTAATTCAGTAAACTTTACATAATCTCATCAATATAGTTTAACGATAAGAAGATAATATAGATTTCATAATTCCACAATTAATTCTTCCAACTAATATTCGTCATTCATTAAATGAATAACCATACTTATATAGGTAAGAAACACTACTTATTACATGAAAACCTATTTTCTTATATTGTCCATTATTAAACATTTATAAAATTACCATACTTTATTTCATATATTAAAAGGTATTATTTAGATCGTGTAATTCACATTAACAGATAAAGTTCTATTACTCATAATTATAAATAGTACTTTATAAAAAAGCATACTTATTTTAAGACATTAATTCAACGTAAGTCATCAATAAAGAAATCATTTATTTCCACACTTGTAATATTAGATAATTAAGTAAACTTGAATAATACATTTCCATGAGCATATATATAATAAAATATTGACAATTCCAAAATTTATATTACAAATAATGATCAAACAAAATTTACTCATATTCGCATGATGATCAAGCATGGGTCGTAACTATAAATTACATAAACTACATGAACACGGTTTTACTAAAATGAGCATGTAACATGAACAATATCTCGTGAATTTCCATACCTTACTTAAACCTATATTTAAATTGAACAATTCATATCATGATGTGTATAAATATATATTCGATAACTTCCCAGAGTATCATGCATAATATAAATCCCATATTTCATAATTCGAAGGATCATATAACCACATTTCAAATCACGTTTTCATATACGGGCATGTACACTAATGCTGGACATAAAGGTTACCGTCACTTTCATATTTCGTAATCATCGTTCATATAAATAATCATACTTTTATAAACATTCACATACGGGCATACATACAATGCTGGACATAAAGGTTACCTCAGCTGTCTAATCAAAATATCGTCATTCCTTCAAGAACGACATCCTTTCGCCTTTGTTTATCTCTCCATACATGTCATGTAACCCAATGAGAATAGTCCATTAGGACTTCACTCGACTAATTATAACTAATCCTACCCTTTCGAAAATCTTAACCAGAAACACTACTTGAAACATTCATAGCTTATAATTAAATCTCATATTCCAAAACAATAATTGTTTAAATGATTTCCTAAAAAAAATTCTATAAAAATTCATAAAACTTATATTTAATCTTAGTGAGATATTTTCATAAGCTTTAAAGATATTAAATATATATTTATGTATTTCTAAAAACATGAGTAATACTTCTTAAAATGATTACTTTAATTGGGCTTTCAATAATTAAAACGGCAAAAATGAGTTTTATACCTTGTGAGAGTCAAAGTTTGGCTTTGAATATTTTCGAAACTAACATGAAATCAGTTTCTTGGCAACGTAGAAACAGGAAAGGGAAGAGGGAGGAGAAGGCTGCAGGGGAGATGGAGGTTTCTGGTGGCTGCAGCGCCGAAAAGGTGGCGGCAGAGGCTAGAGGTGGCGGAGTTGCGGCAACGGGCGACGATGCGGTGCTAGCAGCGAACAGGGGGACGTGCAGCGGAAGAGTCTGAAAACAGGTGGGGGCTTGTTATGGCGCTGCATGAGGAAGAGGCGAGGGAAGGAGGAGAGTGTGGTGGTCGGGCTGACGGTGTTCGTGGCAGCAGGGAGTTATTGTGGTGGTGCTGCCTGGAAGCAGCGTGAGAGGAGAGGGAGGCAGGGGATGCCGGAGCGAGAGAAAAACAGGGGAAGTCGGGGAGTTCGTGGGTGGTGATGTGGTGGTTGTTGGAATTCATAGATGCGAATAGCGGAATTTCAGGAAACAATTTCCTAACATCTATAACAGAACCGCATGCATAACAATATATGAATCGATACATAGAATAGAGAATACACAAACCTTTTATTCACGACTTGAACAGGTATGTAGGGTTTGAATACTGCAAAGTATTATTGCAGATCTGGTTACTTTAGAGATAAAGAACTACAATTGTAATTCCTTTACTTAGTCCACGAACACCGATTAATACCCACGTCTGCTAGAACGGAAGAGTATGAACTATTCACTCTCTTACTTTTGATGGGATAGGCGCCTAGACTAAAGAGGGAGAAGGGTTTATCTTTTTCTCTCTTTTGTGTCAAGTTACTGACTAACTGAATTGCTCTATCTCTCTTCTTGTTATATCTATATATTATAGACAGAGATTAGGTTAAGAGAAAAGGAACAAACTAAAACCCTAATCACCCTAATAGTGGCCGGCCCTTATAAGCCTTTATGGGCTTATAATTTATTTATTAATCAGTGTTACTTAGTGTGACCTTATAGGATTAATTATATTAGTTGTAGCCCAAACCAATTTGTCTACTAACCGTAATTTATTATCTAGCAAGCAAATACGGTTACTAAAATAATTAACTATATTATCTCCATAAATACAATCCCATTTATATTTAGTAATTGCGGAAATTGTCTAAGGACATATTCCTTCAATCTCCCAGTTGTCCGTAAGACAAGTACGCAATATTAAATTCCTTAAGTCTCTTAATGCCAAATTTGATAACACGATGTTATATACTCAAATATGTTTCTTGATCACCGAGGTTGAATTGTTCAACTGAAGATCAACTCTTTAATCTCATTTTAGCATGGCCATGCGTTTTTACAATTCTCCCTCATCAAGAGGCCCAGGCACCATTCCTATCAAATAGGAGGACTTATTCAATCTTGTATGACCATAACTCCCACTCAATTCTTAGCCAACCTGAGCATTGCCTTTATAACCTCCTTTTACGGCACGGTGTTTAACAATGTCAAAGCTAAACTAATCATATCATGGTTATTAAGACATACTCATGTCCAAGGAATCTATTAAACATAGACATTCCGATTCTACTATTAGAATCTAATTAGGTCAAGTCTCAATGTATCAATCATACATCCATATTTGTTAATTTGACATCCCTATGTCTCTATAGCCCAAGGAACTGCGCTATCAATTAACATTATGCTAGTCTTTTAACAAGTCACTTATGTCCAATTCAGTGCCTTAGACTAGGGACATATTATAAACTGTGGTTTTTGTTCACTATATAGGGTTCCATTCATCACAACGTTTATGATGATCCTATTTCAAAACACAATTTATTTGGACATCTTATTTAATACTAAACAAATTAAATAAGAATGTAGATTTTTATTGATAAACAATTCCAAGCATAATCAATGTCTTTACAAATGCAAACATAAAGTAAGCATTATAAAGCCATTCTTTTATATGCTTAAGCCCATAGACCTAGTATGACCTTCATGCTTAGGTCGAGCAACAGGTTTAGTCTGCGGATCTCCCACATTCTCATCAATATGAATCTTGCTTATTCTGTATAGAACTCTTACAGCTCATAACTTCTCCATTGGGACAAAGAATGAAACCAGATGGAGATCGGAAATCATCTTTGTCACTTTGGTAATTCGTATATGCCTATCATTAACAACAAACATATACCAATCAATGATCCTCAGTTCTTCGTAAGTACATAAGGATATTCTTTGCACTCATCTAGTGCGTGTAACTTGGATAAGACTGGTATATGTTGCATTTACTCGTTGTATAGGCAACATCTGGTTGAGTGCAAAGCATAGCATGCATACATAATGGAACCTAATGCAGAAGCATAGGGAACATTACTCAATCTCTTGACTTCATTAGGTGTCGAAGGACACGGAGTCTTGCCAAGTGATATGCCATGTTTCATGGGATTGAAACTCTCTTAGAGTTTTCCAGCTTGAAGCTAGCAAGAACCTTATCTATATTAGTTCCTTGACTAAGTTCAATCAGCCTTTTTAGATCTATCTCTATAGATCTTTATTCCCAAAATATACTCTGCCTCTCCTAAGTCTTTCATAGATAAACGATTTTTAAGCCATCCTTTGACTGACTCAAGCACGACTTATCATTTCCTATGAGAAGTATGTCTTCCACATACAAGACTAAAATTGTTATATTACTCCCACTCAATTTCTTGTATACACAAGATTTCTCTTCATTTATGAGGAAAACAAACTTTTGATTGCCTAATCAAATCTGAGGTTCTAACTCCTGTATGCTTGCTTCAATCCATAAATGGATTTCTTAAGCTTGCATACCTTCCCTGAATTTGTTGGATGTTCAAAGCCTTGAGGTCGTGTCATATACACATCCTCTTTCAAGAACCCGTTCAAGAAAGCGATTTTTACATCCATTTGTCGTATTTCATATGCATGAAATGCGGCAATTGTAAGGATTATCCTAATGGATGGCTACTGGGAAAGGTCATATTCATAGTTTATACCATGAATATGACGGAAACCTTTTGCCACTATCGTAGCATTGAAAACACTAATGTTTTCGTCTTTGTCTGTTTTCAAATTGAAAATCCATTTGCTTCCAATGGGTCTCACGCCATCAGGCAAATCAACCAAGTCCCATACTTGATTTTCAGACATAGATTCCATTTCGGATCTCATGGCTTCACGCCATTTCTAGGAGCCCTGGCCCTCCAAAGCATCTTTGTAGCTGATAGGCTCACAACTTACTAAAAATCGTTATTTTAGAACTTTCCGTCGAAAGAAAATCAACATATTTTCTTGATGGAATGGTGATCCTACGAGATCTACGTAGGGGAACAACAGAAGAAGAATCTCGGTCGTTAGACTCAGAAGCTTCGCATGGATTCGATCCAAGTGGGACGGTAGGAGGTTCGTGGATAGGATTCACTACCCCTCCAACATTTTCATGCTGGGCCGCCTCTAATGAGGTGTTAACCTCACCCATTTGTTGCTCATCTCGAATTTCTTCGAGATATATACATTTCTCCCACTTGTCTTCTTGGAAATAAACTTATTTTCAAGGAAGACACCATAGCGAGCAACAAACACTTTGTTTTCGCTACGGTGGTAAAAATAATATCCCTAGGTCTCTTTGGGATATCCCACAAAGAAACACTTTTTAGATTTGGGTGCTAATTTATCAGATATTAAACGCTTTACATAAACTTCACACCCTAAACCCTTAGAAAAGACATTTTAGGAACGGTTCTGTCCATATCTCATATGGAGTCTAATCTACTGCTTTGGATGGAGTCCTATTGAGTGTAAGCGCAATTGTATCAAGAGAAAATCCCAAAAGAGATATAGAGAGATCAGCAAGACTCATCATGGATCGTACCATATCTAATAGGGTGCGATTCCTTCTCTCGGAAACACCACTGAATTGTGGAATTTCCTATTGAAGTTGATTGTGAAAATATTCCACAATCTTTCAAATGATCACCGAACTTTTGACTCAGATATCCCCTCCATGACCAGATCATAAAGATTTAATCTTCTTGCCAAGTCGGTTTTGTACTTCATTTTGGAATTCTTTGAATTTTTCAAAGGCCTCCAACTTATGCCGCGTGAGGTAAACATATCAATATGTGCTTACATCATCAGTAAAAGTAATTAAGTAACTTACCCTCCCCTAGCCAATGTATTCTTAGGTCCATACACATCCGTATGTATGAGGGCGAAGAGGTCATTGGCCCTTTCACTCGAACTAGTGAAAAGAGACTTTGTCATTTCTCCCATTAAGCAAAACTCACACATCAGATGATTCAAAATCAAATGATTTGAGAACTCCATCTTTATGTATTTCTCAATTTGTTTTGTATTTATGTAGTCTAATCGACAATGTCATAGGTGTATTGGGTTTAATTCATTTGACTTATGTTTCTCGCTGTTTTTATAGATGTGTGTTTGTAGAACATATAAACCATTTGATAACTTAGTAGAGATACGAAACATATCATTCAAATAAGCAGAAAAACAATTCTTCTTTATTGTGAATGAGAAAACTTCAGAATCCAAAACAGAAACTGAAATAGTGTTCTTAGTAATATTTTAAAACATAACAACAATTATTAAGTCTCAAAACAAATCCATAAAGTAAAGATAGACTGAAGACTCCCACTGCCTAGGCGGCAACTCGAGCTCCATTGCCAACTTGCAATTCTACCTCTCCCTTAAGCGTGTCTCCTACTTCTTTTTAGATCTTGCACATTACAGATAATGTGAGAACTACATCTAGTATCAAATACCCATGATGCAAAAGTAGTTTAAGTTATCTCTATAACATAGATATCTGAAGAAGAAGCTCTAGTCTTCTTGTACTCTAGATACTTAGGGCAGTTCCTCTTCCTATTACCCACCTTGTGACAATAGTAGCACTCATGTATTGCTACTATGGCTTTAGGTGTTGCCTTTGGCTCCTCGAAGTGTTGGGCTCAGCAACTTGTTTGCCTTTGCCCTTACCCTTCTTAGACGAAACTCCGTGCTTCTTGAGCCCCTTGCCCTTTTGCACCATCAAAACATCCTTATGCTCTTTTATGGGCTCAGTAGGCAAGCTCCTTTCAGCCTGAATCAGTATACCATGCAACTCTTGTATGGTCATTTCCCCTCCTTGCATATAGAAGTTCAAACTAAAGTTCTTATATGCATCAGTGAGTGAATTGATGATCATATCAATTGCTATCTCTTTGGGATAGGAAAATCCCAACTTGGTCATGTGCTCAAAATGACTAATCATTTTGAACACGTGGGGACCAACTGATTTCCCTTTCTCCATTTTACACTCAAGAAGCTTGCGGTTCACTTCGAACCTCTCCAACCTAGGATGCTTTTGAAAAAAGGTTCGCAACTGTTGGATTATTGTATAGGCATCCATTCCTTCAAAACGTTTTTGAAAGTCAGGTTCCATACATGCAAGCATCAAACATGTGACAGGCACAGATTTGTTTATGAGTATTTGCCTAGCTATCCTATCAGCTTGGCGAGAATTCTCGGGAAGTTCAGGAATAGGAGTTTCAAGAACAGTTTCTCTCCTTTCATTTCTGAGAACTATTCTCAGATTTCTCTCCCAGTCTAGGAAGTTCTCTTGGTTGAGTTTTTCTTTTGCAAAAATAAAGCGCAAATTATAGCCAGAGTGGTTGTTGTTGTTGTTAGACATGACTAAAAAAATAGTAAACAAGCATTCAATCAAAAAAGTTTATCAACGATGGTTATTTAAACAAGTTTAAACAACTATTAATACTTTATTCAAAATATAAAACCCCATATTGAATAAAGAAATAACCAAGATCCCCTTCCACTAAAATTAAACGGACTTTGGCCCTGCCTTTAAAGATAGTGATTGAGGTAAGTAAACCACTTTACTAATTATAACAATTTATAATTCTTGGTAGATAGGTTAATAACTCTTTATAAACTCCTATCTCACTGCTTCAAAACCCAAAACTTTATCTTTTGATGATTTTGTTGAGTCAAACCAAACATTAACATGTAAGTTTCAAAAAACCTACCCTACTATCCTCGGAATTATGAGCAACACCCTGCTTTGGCAGAACCTATTACTCATGATCTAAGGCTTTATAGGTGTTGTTTGGAAAAGCATTTAAACTCAATATCACCCTTGGGGACTCAAGTTTATTATGTTGGTTATATTAAAAGGTGAACACATTATATAAATAACCACACATAAACTTGAGCGAGCATTTAAAAGAAATTAAATGCATAAGCAATCAAAGAAGAACTTAAAACGCGATCCTAGTATGGCCCCTAAACCTAGAAAATCTAATCTTCATGAATCCTCCATTGGGACTTTCTTGGATCTCCATCCTTGATTCTCCACGGAACTTCAATCTTGATCTTCATTTAAATTATTCTAAGCAAAGAATTTAAATTACAAAAATACAAACGATACGCAGATCGTATTTTAATTACAAAAATACATAACGATGCACATATCGTATTTTCTATCCTAGTTTGGGCCATAACAGTCACGATTGTGCAAATATAATATCAAACATATTATAATATATATCTAAGCAAAATTATAATATCATCATATTATAAAAAATATCGACGCAATATAATATCAGACATATTATATGCACCCATGAAAGAAATATAATATCATCATATTATAAATCATAACTTATTTACTCCATTAACGTTTAATGGGTAAATAACAAATATTTCCAAAAATATATAAAACATACACGCATTTATTTAGAAAATAAAATGCAAGTAAAAAATAACGCAATTATATAAATACAAAATTTATTTACTCCATTAACGATTAATGAGCAAATAAAACTTTCCATTATAATTTTTAAAACTTAACAACTTTAAGTTAGAAAAATATTTAGGAAATATTAATCGAATTAATAATTTTCCTAAAATTAGCCATCTTAACAAATTTAAGAATATAACTAATAAGGAAACTTTCATTCTTTTAATTCGATTACAACTTTAATATGATATTAATCTCCATTAATATTAATTTGCATAATTGAAAATATATGAATTTTGCCCAAAGTAATCATAAAACAGAATTTCAATTACCATTGATCAAAAACAAAACATAAAATAAAATAAAAATAAGATGGACTGAGCTAGGCCCGGCCTGTGGCCCGCAGCCCAGCCCAGCCCAACTGCTGGCCCGCGAAAAAGGACAGCACAGAGGCTGCTGGCTTCTCGCAGACACGCATGACGCAGCTAACACAGGGCTGCAGTCAGGCGTGCGACTCAGCGGATTGACGCCGGTCAAGTGGTGCAACTGGTTTGCGCCGCCATACTCGCCGGAAAAGCAAGGAGTAGCCCAGATTTTCGGAACAATTTTCGAAAATTCTGGGTTGTTTTCAATCCAAATATCGAGTGATTTTTTACTCAAAACAACAAATTTCACTTTTGTTTTTGTGATTTAAACTTACAATAAGCTTATAAACACAATTTGGTTAACAAAGTACAACTCAATTGCAGAAATTTAACCATAAAACGAATTGGGGAAAAACTTAGGGTTTTTGATTGTTTCGAATCAAACTATTAGATTTCGAAACGAAAATCACAATTAAATACATCAATTTTCAATTCAAATCAAAACAAATCAAAGCCCTAATTCAATTTCACAAAATAAACTCATTGAATTGTTGAATTTTGGAACCAAATTTTCGCCCTTACCTTAGGTCGAAAAAAAAACGAAATTTTCTTCTTTTTAAATATTTTCGATTTTATTTTCGTAAAATAAATCAAAACATTTAATATTTGGGCAATTATATTAACATAAAATTCATAATTTTATGCTTTTCAATTTATTAATATCAATATATTAATCTTGCAAATTAACACATATTAAAAAAATCTTCCCTGAATTGAATTAAAATTATGAACTTGATCATATAAAATTATACAAGAGGCTAAAACTGATACCACTGTTGGAATTCATAGATGCGAATAGCGGAATTTCGGAAACAATTTCCTAACATCTATAACAGAATCGCATGCATAACAATATATGAATCGATACATAGAATAGAGAATACACAAACCTTTTATTCACGACTTGAACAGGTATGTAGGGTTTGAATACTGCAAAGTATTATTGCAGATCTGGTTACTTTAGAGATAAAGAACTACAATTGTAATTCCTTTACTTAGTCCACGAACACCGATTAATACCCACGTCTGCTAGAACGGAAGAGTATGAACTATTCACTCTCTTACTTTTGATGGGATAGGCGCCTAGACTAAAGAGGGAGAAGGGTTTCTCTTTTTCTCTCTTTTGTGTCAAGTTACTGACTAACTGAATTGCTCTATCTCTCTTCTTGTTATATCTATATATAATAGACAGAGATTAGGTTAAGAGAAAAGGAACAAACTAAAACCCTAATCACCCTAATAGTGGCCGGCCCTTATAAGCCTTTATGGGCTTATAATTTATTTATTAATCAGTGTTACTTAGTGTGACCTTATAGGATTAATTATATTAGTTGTAGCCCAAACCAATTTGTCTACTAACCGTAATTTATTCTCTAGCAAGCAAATACGGTTACTAAAATAATTAACTATATTATCTCCATAAATACAATCCCTTTTATATTTAGTAATTGCGGAAATTGTCTAAGGACATATTCCTTCAGTGGTAGTTGTGGTGGTGTATTAGGACAACAACCATAGAAGGTTAAAGAAGGTTGGTGAAGCTCTTAAAGCTTACCATTAATGGAGGAAAACAGAAAAAGAAGGATGAGGAAGAAGAACTGATGTTGTTGCTTGGTATTTGGGCTACTGAACATGGCTATTTATAGCCATTGTTGAGCCTTCTAGAAGCTCTAAAACTGGGTGCACTTTGCTGGTTTTGAGTTGAAACCATGGATGAAGCTTTACCATGGTGTATACAGCAAATTTCGCAATCTAAATAAATAAATAAACCAAGAAATAATGTAACAAAGATAAATTTATATTGATAATGTGTTGGGTACAATCTCTGTATTACAGTTTATATAAAATAAACTAAGTCCTCTGATTCTGTTCCGCAGCTTGATGTCGACACGTGTTGATGACGACCTTGACTTGGGTGTAGGACAATGTTTTGTTAACGTCAACCTAAACTTAAGTGTTGGATGGCGTTTTGTCAACGCCAACCTGAATTTGAGTGTTGGATGACGTTTTGTCAACGTCAACCTGAATTTGAGTGTTGGATGACGTTTTGTCAACGTCAACCTGAATTTGAGTGTTGGATGACGTTTTGTCAACGTCAACCTGAGTTTGAGTGTAGGGTGACGTTTTGTCAACGTCAACCTGAGTTTGAGTTTTTGTTTGGGTTTATTCGAATGAGGGCTGACACAGCTTAAATCTCAATCAAATGTGTTTGAGTTTCTTTGAACAGTCGGCACGAATATGATGTGCTTATTGACTACTTCTAGAGAGGATTTCCAAGAGAAATTTGGGAGCTCTTGAAAATAATGATTTTCCGACCCTCGAAACTGAAGGTGGAGAGGTCTATTTATAGGGGATGGAAACCCTTATGGACTTTTGGTGGCGTGGGCTTGGGCCCTGTTTATGACTTAGTAGTCTTTTTGCCTTGTCCATTTAACCATCTGTTTTGGGCTAGTAATATGGAAGGACCCAAGTATTTTACAACCCAAATTATGTTTATTTAAATTGGGTTTATTTAGGTGGGCAAATTAATTAAATTGGGCTATTATTTCTTTTAGCTCAAAATTAATTGATTTAATTTTAATGTAAAACACTAAAAAATTTATAGTGTCTACAAATTGCCCCCTCGAGACTATGTCACATACACGTTGCGGGGTGTTTGATTGTGATGGGGTCTCGACGAATTTGATTTTTGACTTGGGATTTTTTTGTTGAAAAGAGTTATATACTGAGTATAACTCTAACAAGTCTTGGATCCTAAAAAACTTAATCATATTAGTCTTAGGTTTGTTGCTTGTAGCAGATTAAAGAAGAAAATCTATCTTTTAACCTATTTTGTGTAACGGGCTAAACATGATATATCTTGTATAAGTACACAAGATAATCCCACAATCCTAACAATCTTGCTTGCCTTGCTTACTTGCCGCTGCTGAAAATATCGGGAAGTTAATATCTACTTTATTTCTTTTTATTGCTTCATTAATCTGGTATCCCATTGTCTTTGATTGATGCATCAGCATCATCACCACTAATCAATATCAATGATTCGTAGTGCATATTCTTTCTCCTTTTTTTTCTTTTCTTTTTATGTTTGGCTCCGTCTTTTTCCTTTTGTAAAGCTCCATGCTTTACCTTTCTTTTTCTTCTTATTCGTTTTGTGGTATTCACATTCACATTGCCAATTTGATCAACAAAGTGTATTACTAATACACAGCACTACGAACTTCCTGATATATGAGTGCTTTAATCATTTACATGTAGGTTTAGATTTAGTTGACTCAATTCCTCATCTCCCATATAGTGCTCTTCGCATTCAAAAATCAGAGATGATGCTACGGCCCATGTATGACGTTCGCATCCATTGATCCAAATCAGATGATCGTGTCGACGAACCTCGCTCTTTTTTTTCTTCTTTCGCATGCCTCCTTTTCTAACAAGATTTTTTTGTTATTATTTTTTTTTAATAAATGAGAGTCGAACGGAGTTTATCACAGAAAAGATGATAAATCGACCGAAAACATTTAACCTCTTTTTTTTGTTCATAATGATATTACAGCAGTTGAGGAGTCTCTTACTTTAAGCAATATACTAACTTCATGCTTTGGTGAATTGGGCTATAATGCTACAATGATATTTGAGAAATTATGCACAAAATTCAATCCCTATTTTTTTTGCAGTGAATGAATTTTGAGTATTTGACCTCTTGCCATTAACGCATAAAATTTGACAGGACACAGTTTGAGTATGTCTCGCTAGTTTTTGTTTTTATCTAGTCAAATGCCCCCATTTTTCACAGATTGCATTTTTTTGTTTTGTTTTGCTTCATGATGTTTTGTAGGATGAAAAGTTGAAGGGGGATCCCATCGTGATTGGCCATTCGTGAATACACATGTGAGCCAATCAGAGGTGTCAGGTCATAGTGTGTGCACTGTGAACCTGGCATCTTCAGATGGTCCTTATGAAGACTTGAAGAGGGGACTTCATCGTGATTGGCCATTCGTGAATACACATGTGAGCCAATCAGAGGTGCTCGGTCATCTGCGTGCACTGTGAACCTGGCACCTTCAGATGGTCCTTATGAAGACTTGAAGAGGGGACTCTATTCATGATTGGCCATTCGTGAGTACACATGTGAGCCGATCAGAGGTGTCAGGTCATCGTGTGCGCACTGTGAACCTGACATCTTTAGATGGTCCTTGAGGAAGACTCTTGAAGAGGGGACTTCATCGTGATTGACCATTCGTGAATGCATCATGTGGAGCTCAATTGAGGGGCAGGTCATCGGCGGACTGTGAACCTGGTCATCTTCAGATGGTCCTTACGAAGACATGAAGAAGGGACCCTTCGTCGTGATTGGCCATACGTGTGAATACACATGTGAGCCAATCAGAGGCGTCAGGTCATCGTGTGTGCACTGTGAACCTAGCACCTTCAGATGATCCTTGCAACCCATCTGATCTTGGAATTTGCTTCCATTTGCTTAAGGTATGTGGCCTAACCCCCCTTTTTGTGTACATTAGGTAATTATTTGCTTGCTCAACCAATTTGTTTCGATAGACTTGTTCAACCAATTTGACAAATAATATTGCTTATGTTATTGTATGTGCAGTATCTTCATTTAATATTCATGCAGACCAAGAGTTTCACAATGACTTTTTTTTGTGCCACTGTTCACAATTTATACTCTTGCGGGCCAGTAGTATTACAATGATTTTTATTTTTTTTTATTTTTTTTTTTGGCCGTTCACAG